>JAQJVL010000109.1:990104-1204465 GCA_035578905.1 Stictocephala bisonia
TCTCACTATCCCGAGTTGTCATTTTAGTCACTAAAACTACACTAATAACACACAACACACGATAAAAACATTTATTTATTCAATCCACTTATAATAAACTAGCTAAACAACACGTTACGATAAACAACAACACACTTTGTTTACAGCGGCCGCCATTACTGCAGACAGCTGTGAATGACCTGTTGAATATCGTCTCCTTACAGTAAAAATCAATATTATTCCACAATCCAACGTTAGGAATACGATCATTGTAATGTCATAAACGTACTGCAGGAGTTCCCAATTCGTAAGAGTTCGTTATTGAGTCGCTAGGTAGCAACACTCGTCGGGATAACCGTGCGCGTTATATTAACGTCAAACCACATACAGAGGTCATTGGACGGCGCGTCAATATAACGTCAAACCACGGCAAGGGGTTAATCATGCCATCTTGTATATCAATTCACTAAACATAAAACAATAACAAAACATATGTTTCTTTAATAGTGCAGTCATTGAAGCATTATTGCTCCGAATTTTTTTACTGTGAACCGAATTGCATACAATTTTGGAATTAGGTTCATCTTACCCTTAACTTCGAAAGTGAAGATGATTTGAACTCCGCAACCACCCTGGGGGTGGTTGCCTCCCCTTCTCTGCATGAAATTTTATTTTTCAAAATAACCTGGGATATTGATAGAAAGCCTAATTTTAAGCAAAAAATCATCTATAAAGTTTTTCGAAAAATCCAATACTTTTCAAGTTATTGGCAATTGAAAATTCGCAATTTTTTCACGTTTTTCGTCGTTTTTTTTGCATATATCTCCAAAAATATACGTTTTATCGAAAATTTTACAAAAAACTAAATTGTAGCAAGTAACAAAATTAACAATTTGGTTTTTTAAAAAGTATTCTAAGTGTAATATTAAGCTAGATATTAAAGATCAAAGCTGTTTTTTATTTTGTCTGAAATTTAATCGATGTGGTCAGTGCCATCTAGCGGCGAGCAGATGCATTTTAGGCATTTTAATAAAAAAGGTGTTTGTAGTGCTTGAAATAAGCTTTAAAATGAGTACTATTAAAAGTCTTTTGCACGTAAAATAAGTGAGCTGTATTGCAAATAAGAGGAGCATCTAATGTTTTTTCTTTTAAATCAATGGGTTTCATAAGTGCCATTTCCACCAAAATTAAAATTAATCATATTCCGCCTATAATTAACTTTATTATGAAGAGTTTGATAGATTTTATCAGTTTGGCTGCTTCAGGACACATATATTTCAAAAAAGTCATGATTAAAAAAAATAATAAATTTCAAATTTTAAAAACCCACCTTTTTTCATAATATCTCAAAAATGACGACAGATACGTATAAAAGTGTAGGGATAAAAATTTAGGTATTTTTCTGACAAACAATTTGGTATATATTTGTTTTTTTCTGTCAAACAAAAATTGACGGAGATATGATTGTTTAAAGAGCGCGTGGCAGCGCAATCACAGCCTCTCTTAAGCCCTTTAACCCTTCACCGTTTTAGAAAAAGGTTTTTTACCATATATTGCAATGAATGATGTTGTAGCTCTCTTAATTACCTTTACAATGGTTTTTTATAAATTGTGATAGCATGAAAATTGAAGGAGTTATGGTCCAAACACTTATTATATTTTTTTTTACTTAGTAACTGAAAATTTTGGAGTGTGAATATTTGGAGCAATGTGAAAGTACGCAGTATAATAGAGACCCAAAACTATTGTAATGTGTAATATACTATAATTCATACAATTTAATAAAGAAAATTAAAATTGACCTTACTTCACAGGGTGAAGAGGGTTTAAAAGCATCTTCAAAAGAATACTTGTGGAAGTGATTTTTTTTCCAATAGCTTTTCACTAATTGCGTATCTGTATTGGTAAGTTTATTTTAACTGTTAAAATAAATTATCGAATAAGCTATGAAAGTTTTCTCAAAGCTGCTACGAAAAACACTGCCGTAAAATTAGCTACTTTAGTTCCAACCGTTGGTGCCATAAATTAACATACTAAGAGGGTTTATCTTCAAACCCAGATTTGGCTTGGCAACATAAACATTCATCCAACGGATTGGGGGTGGGTCATGAATGACGGTTTATTAAATCCACTTAAGTCTGTAGATCCACCCGCACCACAAGAACTCCTGAAAATGATTTTTTGCAACTGCAAAAAAGGATGTGGAGCGTCTAGCGGATGCAGAAAAGTTGGTCTGTTTTGTAATAGTACCTGTGGAACGTGGACTATCACTATCACTGTGCATCAGCAGGATCAACGTGGATTATAGAGACAACAGAAAAGTCTAAAATTTTCAATACCACTGTATGTGTACGGGTGGGCGAGTGGGTCAATACCACTGTACGTGTATGGGTGGGCAGGTTGGTCAATACCTTTGTACGTGTTTGGGTGGGTTATGAGCACTGTACGTGTATGGGTGGGCGGGTGGGTTATGACCACTGAACGTGTATGGGAGGGCGGGTGGGTCATGAGCACTGTACGTGTATGTGTGGGCGGGTGGGTCATGACCGCTGTACGTGTAATTTCATGACCACTGTACGTGTATGGGTGGGCGTGTATGGGGGTTCTTTCCTTGTTCAATTTAATCCCATGGAACAGACGTGTGTTAACATATATATATATCTGTTCTTTATAGACGTCCTAAACCCACAATAACTGCCAAAACAGCCCTCCAATTCAGCCAGAAGATGTTGAATGTCTCCAACATTGAGTCATGAATAATAATATTATATTTTAATAATAATAGTACAATTTTATATAATTTGTTAATATTTTATTCAATAAATGGCAATTTTTTACTCTAAATTAAATTATTTTTAAATATGTAATCATATATAATTACTGTTTTAATTTAGAGGTAGTTTTAAGGGTAGAAAAGCTTAAAAATATGATAATCATTTTCGAGAGTGTGGAATAATATTTAAATCCTTTTCATTTTATAAAAAAAATTGTTAACAATTTTTTATCAAGGGGTAGTTTTCAAGGATTGAAAGGGGGTTAAAAATTTGATAATTATTAGAGAAAATATAAAATATTATTTACTTTATACTTACATCTTTTTATGTCATACCAAAGTATTTTTTGTGATTTTTTTCAATTTAGGGGTTGTTTGCAAGGGTTGTAAGATTTTCAAGGGGTTGAAAATGATTTTAATATGAGGTAATTGTGTTAGAAAACACTTTACAATTTCACCACTTACTATTAGTCATGTTTTCTAGCGATAAAATGGCTCAATGTCAATTTTTCCATTAAGGGGTTGTTTACACCCCTAAAAAATAATAGGCGGAGTTCAGATCATTTTCACTTTTGAAGTTAAGGGTAAGATGAGCCTAATTCCAAAATTTCATGCAAATCGGTTCACAGTAAAAAAATTCGGAGGTAAGACTGTATTTTTCGCTTCAATGACTGCACTATAAAGAGTTATAAATAAATGAATGTGGCTCAGTCTGCACCACATTTATTAATAGCTCAATAGCCAGGGCAACTAAATTTAATACCCAATAGCCAATAGCCCGGGACCTAGTGTAACCTGCTCCAAACTATATATTGACAGTCCATAATACAATTTGACAGAGTCAATATTATAGTGCCCCTTCTCTATTTTCATAAAGAATACATTATTAGAGCTCTTTATCACATGTGTTGTGGTAAAGCTGTACAACACATGCCAAGCTGTAGTACAGCTTTACATGGAATCTGAACCACGTAGTATTGGTCTGATTCTCTGACCAATGTTCAGTTAACTGACAAGTCTGATACTCAGTTCTCTTCCCTACAGAACATCTGAACCTTGACCACCACCCAACATGGACTAGTAATTTTCACGTCAACGGAAACTATTCAGTGGACGCCATTTTGGTATTAAGAAGACTTAGCATAGAAAGAACCTATCGCCTACAATCTCCTTAACACTTTGACCCCAAGTAGCAGGGTTACAACACTGCGCCATTTCTGCAGACTTTCTGATACTGCCATGTGTTGCTATGGATATATATTGTCATTATATGGATATATGATTATTGTGATGTGATCCACATACTTTCTATACATAGTATCATTTTCTGCGATGTTATACTTTTTATTTATTATCAAGATGCTGATCATCAAGATATGGGCGAATATGAATTTCAAACTACACTCACTTTGAAGAGTAAATGTAGTAAGTGTTACAAACTAAGACTATTCCAAGTGACATTAAGTAATAGGGCATTTACAAATGAATAGCCGGTATGGCTCTATCTATTAAATATACTCTATAAACCTTTCTTACTGTACACAAAGCAAATTCTCTTGTTTCGTTTTACAACCTCAGCCAACATACTCAGTCCATTAACACTTGCAACATTAGCCAACATGCTTGATTATATTACGACATCAGTCCTTTAATACTTAAGGTTAATGAAGGAACTCACACGTTTCATGACCTTGGTCTGATTACACTTAGCAAGCTCTTCATATTGACAGCTTGTAATTGGAACTCCTTCTAAAGCATTGATGAAAACTTTTAGTTCAATAAATAAATGTTCAAGGTGCACCCTAATTAATGGATGGCAAATTATATAGCACAATCATTGAGCAAAAACTTTTAACTTTTTCTCTGCTGCAAAAGTATATCTGCATCTCCAATGAGTTAAGACATTTTTTTGAATTTCTTACAAAATAGCATAATTAAAAAATGGTTAGGTTTAACGTAATTGAGCTAGGTTCAATTGATACAACAAAAGATGTACAATGAGAAATGTTCTCTTCAAAATTAAGATCGCATGAATTGTTTTCTAGTTAGAGTGGGTTTCACTTCTCAAAGTGTGATTGGCCGCAGTCTAAAAATGTTTCGTATCACTGTAATTTGTAATTGTACTTCTTGAGACCCATCCCCCACCAAACTGGAAGTCATGCCATACCGGGGAATGGCTCGAAACCAGACAAGCGATAGGATCACAGGCGGCAGTCGAGGTTTAAATCACAACTTGTCAGCTGAATGGAAAAACTATTTATTACAAAAGAATTACATTTTTTCTGGCAGAAGGCCATCCTCTCAGAAATAACACTCAAAAACAATAAATACAATATGAAATACAAAATAAACAATGAATTACAAACGATACACAAATTAGTAGATTGTAGAGATAGGATATCCGCAAACTTAGCTCAGAAGACAGATTCACTAACACCAGAGTAGTAGTAACATACACAAAAGAAGCACATAAACACACAAATTTTCAGTGCCACTGGCACTTTCTTCAGGTGAGTAGAGAGAGAGAGAGAGAGACTGACATGGTCGAAAAAAATAGCAAGGCTAATGTATGCCTTGCATTACATACGCAAGCACGCACGCACTCAAACACACGTGTATTCACACACTGTCAGCCAATAGTGGAAGCCATGGACTGACATGTCAATCTCTCTCTCTCTCTCTCTCTCTACTCACCTAAAGAAAGTGCCAGTGACACTGAAAATTCGTGTGTTTATGTGATTCTTTTGTGTATGTTACTACTACTCTGGTGTTAGTGAAAACCTTGTAAGTGTTAGTGAAGAACTTGTCTTCTAAATTAAGTTTGCTGATGTCCTATCTCTCCAATATACTAATTCCTGGCCTAGTGTCCTTTAACCTAACCTAAAATTTTATACACAAAATAACATACCGAACACAAAGTTGGTAAACGACAAATATAACAACATATGTGCCTATCTGCAGATTTACTAGAAAGACAACATTTTTAAGAATTTACATTGAAAATTTAGAAATTTAAACAAAACCAATCAACCGGTAATTCAGCCCACATCCGATGATTCCACCGAGGCCAGGGAGTCAGCCGGAATCCCTGGCCAGCTCCAAATTGAAGAAAAGTAAAAAGTTATTAAATAATCCCCTTTTGGTAAAATTTTTAAAAATCAAGCAATTAAAAATAAAATATAGCGCGGTACCGTTTTATCCGACATTCACTACAAAATACTACAATTGACCAAATAAATAACACTTCATAACCTATACAAAACTGAACAGCTAGGTCTACACATAAAAATAACAAATAGATATACAAAGAAACTTAATAACTAGGCCTAACACAACAGAGATACATAATTTAAAATATTTAACAGTAACAAAAAATATAAAATTTAAAAACAGTAGATAAATATTTAGAAATGACAGAGTAACAAATTAAATAACATAACAATTAAATTTAAAAATAAATAGTTTGTTTGAAAAAAAATATGTTCTATTAATGTTTGGGCTGTGCAAAAAAATGTTAGTTTTCATTTTTTTTTTTTTTTTTTTTTTTTTTATTTAATTTTGTTTTAACACTGTCACTCACCCCCAGCTCAGCCGCCAGGAACAAAATGGAAAAGACAACCTTGAGGACAGAAGGCTCCCATAAGCTGTAAGGAGGGTAGCGGATGCACAAATTGGCTCTACAACATGGTTCCCAGGCCACCACAGTCGAGGAAGGGCAGAAGATCGGCCGGACAGCAGGCTGAGGGTCAAACATCCAAACTCGAGGACCCTGGACTGAACAGTCTAAACAGCACATTGGTTAATAGCACAGCCAAACGCCACACAAAAACAACAACATAATAAATAATACAGAAAATAAATCTTAACGAATTTCAAACAAAATTTAATCAACAAACTATAACACAAGAAATAAATATATCTGTTCCTATCATCATTTTATGAATATCTCTACTTACAATAAATAGGTTTAACAAAATTTGTTTAAAAGAAAATACTTTACAGGACATAATGAAATTAAACTGGTAGAATAGGTTATTACAGTACTCTGGCACTGAGACTAAAAAATATATAGCAAAATTGATCCATGAATACTTTGAAAAACGTTATTGAACAATTTAGGCTAGGTGAAGAGAATAAATAATTTTAATTGCTGAAAAGAAAGAAAAAAATGGGAAAGCGGGCACATGGCCTAGCAACAGAACCAACCTAAAAGAAAGGAAATCAAATAACAAGAAAACATGATTATTATTTAAACAAAAATATTTTCACCAAAAGGGTGATTAGCTTTTCAAGAATAGAACAAAATAACCAACTTACGTTAAGTTTGTCTCTCTAGCCACACATGACGATGTTAACAGGAGGTGACGGAAACTAACTACAAAACCCCAGGCAAACCGGTGAACTGAAGGCCGAAACCACAGAACAGACCAAGGCTTGAGCCAATGGCCACGAAAGTAGCAAGTTGACAGCACAGGAGCGAACTCAGGCAGCCTGGCAAACCAAAGTAGAGAAACCAAAAATGTACCGGTTAAAAGACCTGGTACATTCTATTACTTATGTCAATAAATAATCATAAAACTTTTATTTTGAAGAGATCCATCCCAATTCGCTGAACCCAACCCTTTCGAATTATTCGTATTTTAGAAGAGGTTTTGAAATTTCCTTACTCCTTATAAAAGGTCCAATTTCACTTTTTGCTTAGTTAAAAGGAAAAAAGATTTACTTTACACTAAATAATTCTACTATTTAATTACATCATTAATTAGAAGACACCCTGTTTAAACAATCTGGAACTCAAATGGGGTGTATGCATATTTGTTTTGATATTTTATCCAATATTAAGTTGTTTACATCAAACATCTGATTAAATCAAATAGAATTGGTGACTAAATTAGTTTTAAAAAAAGAATGCTATAAGTGCAAATAAACAAGTTTCAAACTAAAGATGAGCCAGACTGTTGAGGTAACTGGTGCCATAAAAAATGTCAAGAGGTTTAAAAAAATTGTTAAGAATTTTCATATTGAATAGATATTTTTTGTAGTCATAAAAATAACTAGTGATGACATAAGGAGACCATTTTAAGTATTATAAGTATTTATTAGTCTTTGATAAATTGAGTTGTTATCGGTTTAATTCTCCTTTTTAAATAATATGTGTTGACAGGAAGGTGGCTGCAGTCTCTGGCGATGCCCGGCGAGCCCTTGACATCTGTCGCCGGACCACCGAGCTGGTCCATGACTGTGGAGAGCAGATAACAGTAAACCATGTGGAAGAAGCGTTAATTCAGCTTTGTACTGGTGCTCGAGTCCAAGTCATCAAATCACTCAGTGGCTTGGGCCAACTAGTGCTCCGTTCAGTGCGAGATGTCTGTCAGCGAACAGGGGTTGACGAGACTACTGCTGCTAGTGTGTTTAAACATATGCGACAGCTCACTGTATTAGAAGGTTAGTGTAGAATACTACTTCATAAAAAGGTATTGGCTAGAATTGATAAGATGAGGCCATAAGACCGTGTTAGGTTTACAGTGGCTTTTTATTTATTTGCATTGATTTTTGATCCACCCGCTTACGTACATTTTTATTGATCAATACACGAACAGTGGTATTGATCCTCCCACCCGCCCATATACGTATAGTGTTATTGACCCACCCGCCCACCCATACATGTACAATGTTATTGATCCACCCGCTCACCCATATACGTACAGTGTTATTATATGAATGAAAATGTTAAAACCCTTTGATGTATTTCCAAAACATTTATAATTATTGTGGTTTTTTTATTATATAGTATTATAAAATGGTTTAACTGAAGCTTTTTTTTCAAAACATTAATCGTTAGGGCAGGTAATTAAGTAAATTTTTATTATGTATTCCATTATAATGTATAAGGCAGAATCAAGGAAATGAATGGAATTATTAAGGTATGTGTATGAATTACAGAAAAAAATCAATTCACTTGGCTAAAGCAAAGTGCACAATCACTCTTGTTACCATATTATTTTTTAGAGGATACCGGTAATAAAAAGGATAGGGTGGATTGTTGAGGATGATTAAAGACTTGAGAATGGCATTTGATCTTGATCTGATGGAGTTAGAAAATGTAAGAAACAAGGTTAAGTACATGTTTTGAGGAGATTTTATGGTTGTTATAAGAGCTTTTTATGGGTAGTAGCTGATTGTGAGATGGGGGTAAGGAAAGTCAGGAAATTCAAAAGTTATGGAGAAAGAAGGATTAAGTGGTGGAAGCTCAAAGAGGAGAGTCTTCAGGAAGAATTTAGGGAAAAGGTGCTGCGTGAGCTGAGATTGCCGGAGGATGTACAAGAGTGGTGGAACATAAATGGAGAGGTTATAAGGAGATATGGAGAAGAAGTGCTAGGCAGAACGTCTGGAAAGGGACCACCACAGGACAAGGAAGCGTGGTGGTGGAGCGAGGAGGTTCAGAGAAGGGTGAGACTGAAGAGGGAGGCAAAGAAGCAATGGGATCTGAGGGGAGGACAGGAAGAAAAGGAAGCCTTTAAGATTGCAAAGAAGGAGGCAAAGCGGGCTGTTGCGAAGGCAAAAGCGAGGGCCATGGAGGAGGCATACGAAGATCTGGAAAGAAACCAAGATGACAGGCAATTAATAAGGATTGCGAAAGCAAAGGACAAATCACGTAAGGACATAACATCGATTAAACAGATGAAGGATGGTTCAGGAGTGGTACTTTATGATCAGGAAAAAATACTAGGAAGGTGGTTGGAATACTTTGAGGAACTACTAAATGAGGAAAATCAGAGGGAGAAGTATGAGGACGGAGAAGCAAATGAGGGAATGACTGTGATGATAAGTAGAGAAGAGGTGGAGTGGGCGATGAGGAAGATGAAAAATGGAAAGACAGTTGGTGCAGACCAAATACCAGTGGAAGCATGGAAGTGTCTGGGTGAACGGGGCATTGATGTGTTTTGGGATCTGATGAGGAAGATTTGGCAAAGGGAAAAAATACCACATGAGTGGACAAAGAGTATACTTATTCCCATATTCAAGGGAAAAGGCGATATCCAAGATTGTGGAAATTATAGAGGGATAAAGTTGATGTCCCACACAATGAAGATATGGGAGAGGATCATTGAGGGTAGATTGCGTGAGGAGAGTGAAGTGTGTGAAGAACAGTTTGGATTTATGCCAGGAAGGGGAACAACGGATGCAATATTTGCACTGCGACAATTGATGGAAAGGCACAGAGAGGTGCGGGCTAACCTTCATATGACTTTTATTGACTTAGAAAAGGCTTATGATAGAGTGCCCAGGCAGGAGGTATGGAGAAGTATGAGATGTAAAGGCATACCCGAGAAGTATGTGAGAGTGGTAAAGGGGATGTATGAAGGAGTAATGACGCAAGTAAGGACCAGTGTGGGTACCACTAAAGACTTCCCAGTGAGAGTAGGGCTACACCAAGGGTCGGTTCTCAGTCCGTACCTCTTTGACCTGGTAATGGACTGTATGGTAAATGGAGTAAAGAGAGAAGCGCCATGGAGCATGATGTTTGCAGATGATGTGGTGATCTGTGAGAGAACCCAGGAGATACTTCAAGTGAGACTGGAAGAGTGGAGGAAGGTGTTGGAAGAAAGAGGAATGAGGATCAGCAGAGCGAAAACGGAATACATGAGTATGGAAGAAGCACAGGGGCTAAGGGTGGACATACAAGGGGAAGAGCTGCCACGGGTAGGGAAATTCAAATACCTGGGTTCGTACATCCAGAGTGATGGAGGACTGGAGGCGGAAATACAGCATAGGATTAATAGTGGATGGATGAATTGGAAGAAAATGAGTGGAGTGTTGTGTGATAGGAGGGTTGGCGCCAGGAGGAAAGGAAAGTTGTATAAATCTGTGGTGAGGCCTGCAATGCTGTATAGTGCAGAGACTTGGCCGATAAAGAAGGCGCAAGAGAGAAGGATGGAAGTGGCGGAAATGAGAATGCTGAGGTGGATGAGTGGAGTTACAAGGAAGGATAGAATAAAAAATGATTACATCAGAGGAACAGTTGGAGTGGGACCCTTAGGGAAGAAAATTCAAGAAGGTAGACTGAGGTGGTATGGGCACATACGTAGAAGAGGGGAGAACTATGTGGGGAGAAGGGTTGGAGACTTGGAGGTCGAGGGGCGGAGGAAGAGAGGGAGGCCAGAAATGAGATGGAAGGACAAGGTGTCATGTGACTTGAGGGAAAAGGGATGGAGGAAGGAAGAAGCCCTGGATAGACAGCTGTGGAGGAGGAGGATCCGGAGTTGTAATGCCGACCCTACGTGACGTGGGAAAAGGCAAAGACAAAGAAGAAGAAGAAGAAGATAAGAGCTTTTTATGAATGAGAGGTGATCAATACTTTTTGCCGCTTGCCAAAAACATGTTCATGTCAACTTGTATGGTTGGCCCAGCCTAAATATACATGTGACCTTAGGAGAGTTCAACAGAAGTGGGACAGGATGGGGATTATCTGTCTTTCTAATTCACTGCAACTAATTATTACTGTTTCCGAATCGTCTTTGTGGCATGTTATTTTTTCAACTATGCCTAGAAGAAATTTATAATAACATTGATGATGTTAATTTAAAACATATCTTATTTATTTAAATAGCATAACTTAAATAGACACAACATATGAATTTAACATTTTTAAATTTTCTGGACAATGTTAATGTTTTTGTAACATATGAATGATCGTAACATAATATTATCTAATAACAAGTGAAGCCTTAATATTTGTTTAAGGATGTGTAAAATATGTTTTAGTCTTTGGATGAAAAAAGAAATAGTTCTACGTCGTGAGAACAGTTGGTACAGTCGAGTCCACGAGGACAGTTAGGCTACCTGTAGAGAAGGTTATAAGATTTTTCTGCTTAGTTGGCTAAATATCAACACTTATTTTATCAGAAAAAAACACATTTTTGTTTTACAAGTATATATTACAAATCAGCTGAAAGTCTTAGGCCAAAGTATTTTATTTCTAACTCTAGTGTTGTCATTTTTCATTTCTAAGACGGCAATCATAGACATATAGGCGAATATGAGGGGTGAATGAATCTGATGAGTGTAGATGAACGAGTGTAGTCATTGTTTCTCTGAGTGTGACTTGACTTAGAAAGGACTTTTTATTAATAGCCCAATAGCCAGGGCAACTATGTGACCTACAGCTTAACGTGGAATCCAAACCACGTAGTGTTGGTCTGACACTCAGTTGTCTGTTTCAGGAGGAGATGTCCCAAGCACAGGAGCACTACTACAGTCCTGTGTATCATTGGTGGGTCTAGGTCTGCTAGTGGCGGAGAAGGGAAGGGTTGACCTAACTCGCAAGATGTCTCTCAATGTCAGCTCTGATGACATTCACTACGCTCTTGATAATATTACAGTGTAGTATGGCAAACACAAAAATTAATGGAACAAAACTTAAGAATAAAGGTAGTCTTAATTAAAAACTTAAATAGAAGGGCTTAACTGTCAAATATGAAATAACCCCTACAAGACTGTAGTACTTCTTCAAGTTTCCTTTTTATTTTTGGTAAGGTAAAATGTGATTTCTGAAGATGTCTAAATAACATTAAACACTTTTTAGTATCCTAATTAACTCTCAAAGTGGAAATTTTTTGTATATCCTAATTTTTATTTTAAATTTTATGTTTGTTACATGCTTTTTACACATCCAGTTATTTTAATGTCCATTTATATATACTGAGTTTTTTATCTCATTTAATGCCCTGTACACTTATTGTAATTTTTTTTTTAACGTGCTGTTTATTGCAACTACAATATAATAGAAACGCTGATCCTGTCAAATTCTCAATTTCTACCCCCCACAAGACAGATACTGTTTATTCAAGATAGGCCCTACACCACTATGCCACAGAGAAATGCTACTGTTGAGTAGCACGGAAAAAGTACTAGCTGTAGCTAGATTCTAACAGACACTCCTAGCATTGTACCTGGCCACAGTGCACCGTAAAACTCTTGTCCGATTCAACACCTAAAATGTCTCAGCATTTTTGCATTAATAAGTTAATATCAAATCAAATGGTTCTGAAGGGTAAACTATTGCGTTTAATTTTATTTTAATTTAATAATAATGATGTACTATCAACACTATCTAATAACATCAGTTTTACATATAATTATTCATACATTTTATATTCTGTAACTGTTTTGGTCAGTAGTTGACAATTTGGTAAAAATGTTAATCATAAGTTTTTGTAGTGAAGTTGAGATAGAGTTGATATTGAATATATAAGTGTTTGAATTTTTTTGAGATAAGGAGTACTTCAACAGCTCCCACAGAATTAGAGATTTTAGTTACAAAGATTTTCAAGTTATGGCTTTTAGGCGCAACTTTTAGCTAAGTAGAGAAACAATGAGGTCATTCTTTAAGTAAAATCTCTTATTTAATCAGCATTTTGTTTTTATGGAGTTCTTGGAGAGCTGGTATATAAATGTGTATTTACCAAAAAATTAAGGTTGATTTTAATTTTATAACTAGATAAGGGTGGAATTAGAAATACTATAGATTCTAATGCTGTATAGTCTCAGATTAGAAACAAAATATATCAAACTAAAAACTCACAGGACTGTCATTTTATAGAAATTTTCAAATTTGTTAGTATTATAGTAAGATATAATTTTTCCTCTTAAAAACAACATTTATGAAAAGATAACTAAATGATATTTACCTTTTTTTCAATTTTGATTGCTCTCAATCATTATTCTAATATATTATAGGAATAACCTTCATGAATATTATGTGCTCAGAGATCTTTTTGTACTATAGACATTCCCTTGCCTCTCAGGCCATGCTAGTTACCAGGGTAGTCAACTATTAGTATCTATTGTGTTTGTTGAATTCAAGTGCCTTGTGGAGAGTTTGTCATCTTTCTTCTCTTAGCAAGCATGTCTTTTACTCGGGTGCTTCTACAGCATTATTATCCCTCTTTATCCGTGTACGGCAAGCATCAATCTTATTCCCTTCAATCTCCATTCCAAGACTAAACCTACACTATTTACTGTTTCTATCACCTTCATCTCATCTCATATTTGTTCTCTTAGTACATCTTCCCAGTTCAGTCCTTTGTTATTGGCTTAAACCTGTTGGCAGGTGGACTAAAGTATTGATCACTTCTCTTCAGTAAACACCCTTCTACCACCATAAAATCTCCTCCAAACATGTATCTAAACTGTTTATTACTTTTACTTACACCATCAGATCTAAATTCCTTTCTTTATTCTACTCATCCTCAACAATTCATGCTACTCTTTCCGCTGTCCTCTTAAAAGTAATATGGGTAATGTTCTACTTAAAGTTACTACCCCCTTCTCTTTTTTCTCCGATCAGGTCCAGAAGGTGATCAAATGTTGCTTTAATTTAAATCAACTTTAATTTCAATTTTAAAAAGCTTTTAATATCTTATTATAAACTTCGAGACTACCTACTGTAGTTTGAACACCTACATTACTGATATAAATAATTTTTTTTAGGAATAAATTGTTGAAATACTTTAAAATATTCATTTTTAATATTGTTTTTGTTTGTTAAGTGGCATAGCTGAACAATTCTTTTAGTTCAGTCTTGTTGATTATTTTGGCAAACTTAAACGTGTCTTTTGTAAAAAATAATATACATATTTTTATACAAATTTGTAAAGAATTGGTATTATTATAAATCATGCTAATTTAAATAGATATATTTTTACTGATTTCCTGAAATGTACAAATAAAGCAATATTATTTAATTTATTGATATTTGTATAATACTGTTCTTTTGTCAATTTTATCATAGTGCTAATTCAGTACAGTAGTTTGTACATGTTAAAGTTTTAGATTAATTAGAGGATAACAACATGTGATGTGTCAACTGACACAAAGTTTTCAGTGGGCACTGCCTTATGCCCATATGCCCTGACCTATCCTCACCCTTGGCCTTGTATTTCTCTGTTATTGGTTCTCTCAGACCTTTAGCACATATGAATTCCTGCAATATGCTGGCTGGCTGTGCACAACAATATTGTTTTCTCTTATACTTAGGGGAAAATGAACAACTACCTCCAGTTCCACATCTGATGTGGGGAAGCAGGAATCTTTTTCTATTGCACATATCTGTCACAGTAATGAAGAATACTTGTTTGTTAACATTCACTTTGCCTACCAAGGGTGAGGATAGGTCAGGGCATGTTGGCATAAGGCAGTGCCCACTGATGTCCTGGTGCCATTCTAAACGCCGTGTGTTGTAACTAAGTAGTTTTTTGTTGCCTTTTTATTATTTTAGTATTGTTCCGAACGTAGATGACACTAATTTTTCCCACCTTATTTTGGTAGTCAGACAAGAACCCTACCAAGACTGACACAGCCATTTGGTCATTTTCTGTATGTCAATTTTTTCACTAAAGATACACTTTTAAAAGTACAACTTGATCGTATTAAGTTATGTATTGTTTCTTTTATACTTTCTTCGATGAATGTCCCTACTTGACTTTGGCACGCTTAGTGGCATTTGAGTGTACCTCTTGACACGCTTGTTGCCAAGAGTACTGCGTTTGACATACGACAGACAATAATTACTTGTTGCGGCAGAAATCCATTGGAAGAAGAATTTTAAATTGGTTCAAACAATAAAACATTATAATATATTGTTTATTCATAATATACACATATTATGAATAATGTGATAAAAAGAATTCATAATAATAGGAAACAAAAATGTAAAAATTCACGCAA
This sequence comes from Stictocephala bisonia, assembly GCA_035578905.1. Taxonomy (NCBI): domain Eukaryota; kingdom Metazoa; phylum Arthropoda; class Insecta; order Hemiptera; family Membracidae; genus Stictocephala; species Stictocephala bisonia. The sequence continues at coordinate 1,005,586 of JAQJVL010000109.1, forward strand.
TATCAAACAGTTAGATTATAAAACAGTTGTATTTTGAGAAATAAAATGTGGCAACAATTCTTGGCGTTAAGGTGTTGCTATAGTTTCAGCTGGTTTAAATTGTCACTCCACTGGTTGTAGCATTCCCAAACTCCTACTACTTCCAGCATTTGCTGTAACAGCTCTCTGAAGTGAGGTAGGATAATTCAATAAACAAACAATAATGTCAACTATTGCATATAAAATAAATTATTCTTTGCACATGCAGAACAATATCATTAGTTGATAATCATATGTTAGTGTAACCATCTTATTTCTAAAAAAATATCTTTCTGGAAGTGTAAAAAAATCTTTATTGGTTTACAAAAATATCACTCTCACAGATATTTCACTTGTTCCTGCCTGAATGTGTGGTGCTGCTGCTAGTTGTGTTGGACGCCTTGGAACCAATCGTGGACGTAGAGTCTCGCTTGAGCTTGGCTTTAAGCAGTTTGTCAGGGTTGCTCAGGTCAATGTTTCGCATCCTCGATGTGGTTGGCAGTGCTTGTGAGAACTTGATTTCCTCCAGCGGGCAGAGTTTAAGGGCCAAGTGAGGTGCACACTGTTCCACCATTCCACGAACCTACAATATAAATCAGAATAAATTCTTTTAAAAAATATATTTACAGTAGTTCCATCTTCCCACACCCATATGAAATGAGTCAACATGATCCATTCCATACAAGGAATATTCATTCCACAGATGATGGCTGTAGGGTCAGATACCTGAAACTTGTTTCGACCGTCAAACATATCCCAAGTTAACACCCTGTTATTTAGATAAAAATTTGTTTGTGATTAACTGGGAAGCTAGTCAAAGAGGTGATTTTCTAGATTTAAGTTACAAGTGGGTTATCTTGCAAAATAGGAGATTCGGAGTAGATAGGTTCTTTTTCAACTCTCCAAGAAGTGCCTCTTTGCATCTTATATCTGGAGGAGCTATGTCGCACAGCACTGGAATCCTCGGTAGAGTGGTTGTGCAACTATAAAGATTTTTAATATAATATTAGTTAATGAGCATGTTCAATTGAAGTCTTTAAGCACGTAAGTTAGACTGAGGGAGTTTGTTAATCATTAAGAAAATAATCATTAAATATATGCAAGAGAATGAATGGGACCAAGTTAGGAATTGAGGGTTTAGGGGGTATTGAAATCAATCAATAGCATTTGTATACTTCAATACTTAACAACTAAACACAAATTTAAACTAATATTTAATATTTGTGAAATGTCTGATAATGGCAGTATTGCTATCGGAAGGCATCACAAAATAAAGTTGTAAATATTGGTTAAAATTGAGATAAATTTACTATTGAAGTAAGTATATTATACCACAGCAATCTTTAGTATATTATACACATGTTATCAATTTTCAAATCGTATCAACTAATTATACTTTTTTGTTTTTTTCAAGGCCTTTTGCCAGTCTAACTTTTTTTAGACATAACTGCATCATCAAACAATACCAGCATTGCTTTTGAAAGTCTTGCAAAAAGTATAATTTATTTTTACAAATTGAAATTTAATAACATTGTGTAGAATAAATAATATTTTACCAATATCAACTCCATCTTTAACATATAGTAAGATTTGTATGTGCCCAAATCTAAAATGAAAAATATTAAATTGTACAGTAAAGTAATTTTTCAATTTTATTTCACTGATTTATCATAGTGAAAAATTTAGTTAATTGAGGTAAGCAGTAATATAGGCGCATACATTTTAAGAAAAATATTTTCCATATATAAATTCCTTTTGCAACTATCAATTAACTTCTTAAAACAAATAAACTACAAATCAAATGATATTGGAGGTAACTCCTTATTAATTTAATACACTTACATGTTTCTGATCTGTAGTTTGTTGTTTGGCAATCGTTGCATTAAGATTGTGACACGAGCTGGTCAGTGCCTTAAATTGGTAAGTCAGTTCCTCGCCCAGACTCTTCTGTATTGTCTCTAGGACTGAGGGAGGCAGAGCTGACGGCACGTCCGAGTCAGATGACACTCTGTAAGTGAAAACACACTTATGAAACTCTTTGCATTTCAAGTTTGGAACTTTTCTAGAAAGTGGTTTTCTATAAGGTCCATTCTGAGAATTTTTAAGTTGAGTTTCGTAAGATTTCTTAAAAAATTGAATTTTGTATTTCTTGTTGAGGTTCTTTTTTTGAAAGAGTATTTAAATTGTCAGTATTCCAAAACATTTAATTCAATTTAAAAATTGTAATTTGGTTTATTCTGAAGATGCCTACTTTGTGGGTGAACGTCTTTATAGAAATAAAAAAGTTATTGAAATACTGAGAATTTTTAATTATTTCAATTGAGTTCCAAATGTTTCAAATGTTGTGCTAATCTGTCCTGTATTGAGAGAGTAAAATGATTTGGGACCATTATTCGGTCACATATGGAAATCAGAGAACTTTATTAATGAAAGAATTGATTTTAGTGTGTGTCAGACTGGCTTCAGAATGCAGGAAAATACTTATATAATCTTAGTTGAACTATTTTTCTCTATTACCAATGTAGTACATGTACCAAGTTGGTGATCTTTTTGGGGATGTTGTTTGGGATAAATAGATTCCAAGGTTTAGACATTACATGATCTGTGGAATTTTATGGGCAGGTGAAAAACCTCAAAATTGTCTGCCTTTTTTCAAATTTTAACTTCTAAACCGTGAGTTTTCAGAAGAAAGCAGCATATACAAATTTAAAGAATCAAAACTTTCTTTTGTTTTGATAGAATAATAACTGAGATACTTTCACTTGAAGAACGGATGACTTATTATATTTTCATAAAATAAAGAAAATGGGGTATTTTGCAATATAATTTTAATTTATCTACTTTTATTTCTGAATAATAAAAAGTCCCCTCGGTATGAATGCAGAAAAGTGTCAATAGGCATACGATTTGCAGTCAGTTATAGACTATTCATGCAGCAAAACACATGAATTATGCAAAAAATGCAAATTCTACTATATAATGCATACATACATACATCCCGCGTCGTCCCGTAGACCAGTGTTGGCATGGGATCCGTCAGCACTTTCATCGAAGAGATGAAGTGGAAAAAGGTTAAGGTAGGCCAGGCTAGGGAGGGCTAAGATTCCAGAAATTCTGTAATACCATAGAAACTTTTGCTGATTGACCCTAAAATGACCCTAAAAGAGGGAATGAATGCTCAGAAAAATGAAAAGATTCACCACAAAGAGGTGTTTCACTGTTCTCTGAACAGATCAATTTTGGTCAGGCATCTCATGGAATATAATCATTGAACAGGTAATGACAAAAGCGAGCAATGAAGAGTTATGGCGGATTGTCCGAGGTCAAGGGCGTGATTGATAGGGTGCCATCTTGATTGATTGTGGGAATGAAGCTCTTTCAAAGCTAGAACTGTTCACTTGAACCTATTCAGAGACATTTGTGCAGCATGTGAATCTTAAACCTACCAGAATTAATATCATTCAGTGACTAGACAGCTGAACATGAACGATCTCCTGAAACTGAAGAGTTTATATCAATCAAGACAGGAGCAATTGCTTGTGCAGATGTGATCTGTTATTTAGTGCAAAATGTAGGCATTAAGCATCGTGTATTAAGACAATGACCATAGTGGGGAAAATATCGAAGACTTAAAGTTGAGGTGTAAAAATGTCGGCACTGGTAGCACAGTGCTGTAAACGAGCGATAATTTTTTTTAATCTAAATTAGGTGGCGGCCAAAAATTTAGCCTACACACTTTTTTGTGACACCCTGTATAGTGTATATGGAGAATACTTACCGAGAGGGATAATCCACATTTAGCAAAGAAACTTGTGCCGAGTCTGCAATGAGCCATGGAGACGGGATTGCAGGGTCCTGCTCCCTCTGTGGTGGGGGTAAAGGTTTGCCCACTCGGGTTGCATCTCCGTCCCCCAGCTCCTGCCCACTCAACTGTAGAATGATGACGTAATTGCAACAAACTGCTAGGCACTCCATTCGATTCCATTGCCCTTCACTGAAACAAGAATAAAAACACTCTTGTGATAAAATTCTCCAAAGACTTGGTGTTACTGGAAATGTTGGCATGAAAAAAACAATTGCCTTTTGCAATATCAGTACCTTTATAAAAATTAATCCAACCAGTGATCTGCTATTTGGATTGCACTGATGAGAAGAGTGTCCATCCAGGCGCCCAGTTAAATGCTTCAAAGAAATTATTTCTAAATTTCATTGCAACTGTTGCTAGGAGTAGCAACGAGCCCTGCCTCAATAATACACAAACAATGTGTTCCCCTCCCCTCCTCTCCCTCACTGTCCCTGCCTGCACCACCTCAAAAATTGTACGAAACTTCCTCATTTATAATAAACTTTATCAATGAAGTTTTTATATATTACTAATCTACTCATTCAGCCCTAGATAGTTATACAAATGACAACTCAAAATTTCAACAGACATTTAATAAAAACTTTTTTATTTAATTAAGTTTTACTCTATAATAGGTTGGTTAGTACCTTTTATATTTGATTATATTATTACTTTTTATATTTAAAGTGTTAAGATTGTTATATATTAAAAGCGGAAATGGCATTACAAACCAATTCAGCTTTAAGACAAGAGCTTCTTCTCAGGGATTATTTACCCAACCTAAGGTTAAAAAAAGCACTATTTTAGAAAATCTTTTCTCATTTTAGGACCCAAAATATTTAACTTGCTACCATACGGTGTTAAGCATAGTAGTAATTTTAAAAACTTTCAGTTTAAGGTAAAAAGATTGCTTTTACAAAGAAATCAATTAATTGACTTTTTTCAAATATTACAATAGTATAGAATATTTAAATAATTAAAAGCCTAAGTTTCTCTTGATTATTATTTTATATGCTGTGAAAACCCATAGTTTTAGTATCCTTTTGTATGTTCTCTTAGGAACGTATTTTCCAAAGTACATGTACATACATCAGCCGCCCATTTGTTATTATCATACTTTATAAAGAAACATATAATATATGTGTATAAATATGCACTATTCATATTAGATACTATTCAATATACTATATTATGTAATGAAATGAAATAGTTTTATTGCTTTTTGACAATATGTACATATCGTATAGCAAAAGTCATATTATAATAAAAATGATCCTACAAACTAATGATACATTAAGTGATGTGATAAAATAACTATAGTAACAATTCCAGCAAAGCTTAGTGGGGGAGTTCATTCGTTCACAGATTAACGCATTCATTCACTACAAACACTCTTCTACAGCACTAACATTCATACAAGGATCTCTCCCGAGCCGTCCGCAAATTAGGAGTCAGCTATAAATTCACCCACAGAATAACAAGCAAGAGCCACTAAGTAGCCTTTTAATCGAGACTTGAATTTGTTGAAATTTTGTTCCCTTTTTATATAATCTGGGATAATGTTTAAAATTTTGACGCCTGCTACAGACGGTTTGCGTTCCAGGGCCGATGTACGGTGCCGAGCCACTTTAAAACTGTGACTACTTCTTGTTTCGTGTTGATGGATGTCGCTACCTCGTGTTAAATTACATTTGAATCTACAATAGAGTGCAGTCTCCAAAATGTAAATGCAAGGCAGCGTTAGCAAACCTAATTCCCTGAAGGACTGTTTGCATGACTCTCTAACTTTTAATTTGGAAATTATTCGTATTGCTCTTTTTTGTAGCCGAAAGACTCTTTGAAGTTTGTCTAAGGAACAGCTACCCCACAGTCTTACTCCGTAGGTAAGGTGAGGGTAAATGAGACCAAAATAGGCCATTAACTGTACCTTAACTGTGCAAAATTTTGAAATGTTTCTCAAAGCAAAAATACCAGAGGCAATTTTTGCACAAACGCTGTCAATGTGGCAGCTCCAGGTCAACGCCCTATCTAGGTGAATTCCCAGGAACTTGACAGTGTTTGTTTCATCAAGAAGAATGCCATCAACCATTATCAGTGGCTTTAAGCAAGACTCTTGATCTCTTAAAGAAAAATGAATGTATTTTGTTTTTGAATGGTTTGTAGATAAATATTCCATTTCAAATTGCTGAACACAGGCATTAAGATTAGTGAACGCTTCAATTTCAAGTGCAGGAATGGACTCAGCTTTGAAGCAGAGTGTTGTATCGTCCGCATATTGAACGATATTTCCACTCAAGACAGAAGACCCTACCTCGTTAACGTAAACCAGGAAGAGAACCGGGCCTAGAATAGACCCCTGTGGAACTCCACAATGAACTTTTTTACTATTAGAAAATGAATCACCAATTTGAACACATTGACTACTGTCGTCCAAGTATGATTTGAGCCACGAGTAAGGAGGGCCACGAATGCCATATCTTTCAAGTTTTGCCAATAGAAGGTTGTGATTGACACAATCAAAGGCCTTGGACAAGTCTAAAAAAACACCAACAGTTTTTTGTCTGTTTTCTAATCCGTCCAACACCAAATCGACCAGTCTGGTGACAGCGTCAATGGTTGACTTTCCATGTCTAAAACCAAATTGGTCCTCACTCAGAATCTTCTCTTTATCAAGAAAATCAAGCAGCCTGGAAAGAAATACTTTTTCAAAGATTTTCCTTGGAGCTGGTAAAATTGAAATAGGGCGGTAGTTGTTCAAGACCGTTGGGTCTTCCTTTTTAAACACCGGAACTACCTTTGCATTTTTTAATTTGGAAGGAAACAACCCTAATTCGAACGAAGAGTTTATTATTTTCGTCAACGGGCACAGAATACTTTCAGTACACTGTTTCAATAACCACGTTGAAACACCATTGATATCCTCGGATAATTTAGGTGGAAGATTTTGTATCGCCCGAGCCACTTCCGCTTCACACACAGGAGACAGCATCATGGACCGCAAAACCCTCCTCTCTTGGGTAGTGTCCAAGTTACATGATTTTCTATTAGGTTTCATCTGGACAACAGTTGAAAAAAAGTTATTAAATTCCGTTGCTACTGATTTTGGGTCATCGTAGACATGCCCATTAATATTTAACTGAATTGGTTTCTTTGAAGACACGTTTTTTGTGTTATTTATAATCTTCCAAGCAGCTTTGGAAAAGTTTTTAGCACCATCAAGTGTTCGGTTGACTTCTAGGGATTTGGCAGCCCTTATAACTTTTTTGTATGTTTTTTTGTATCTATTGTAAAATTGTTTAAATAAAGGGTTATTCGAGTCTTTAACTAAGACTGAGTAAAGTTTGAGCTTATCTCTAGAAACCAAAATACCATGCGTTATCCAAGTATTTTCCTTCCGTTTATTTTTAAAAATTTGTTTACTTAATGGGCAACAGGTATTTATATGGAAGTTCAAACATTCGTTGAACGCATTGTACATATCATCTGTGCTAGAAAATTTTTCTATAAAACTCCAGTCTTCCTTGTTAAGTCGTGTTTTCAATAACGTAACGTTATGTGGCCGAAGAAGCCTTTTTAACGAAATAGTGGGTGGCTCTTCCTGCAGAGAGCATCCCGAGATTACTGCCTCCTGTGCGTAATGGTCGGATATAGCTAATTTTAGTACTGAAACCGAGACTTTTTTATGTTAGTAATTATATTATCAATGGCTGTGCTCGAACTCGCTGTAACTCGTGTGGGCAAATTTAGAGACCACTTCAATCCGTAAGATTGCAATAAGTCCCTAAACACGCTGGTCTTTCGATCAGCATGTTCCAAAACATTTATGTTAAAATCGCCAATAATTATAAATTGTTTGAAAGAAGAAGATAGCCGGTGGAGAAGAAGATCCAAACCCCGGAAAAAGGCTATTAAATATTGTATATTAAACTACTGTATATATTAGTATTGTATCATTTCTATTTTAATTATGTTTAATGTATGTGTATAAATTATATGTAAGGTGTTAATGATAATTCATTTAAATTTTAAATGAACATCAATTATTACTAATCAGCCTCCCTGTGTGCGTATTTGCTGTTATCTCAATGATAAGCAATAGCCTTTGTTGACACGCTGTAGTGAACCGCTACTTTGAACTTGTTTTTATAGTTTGTCAAGTGGAAGTTTGAGTATTTATTTAACCTGTGCTGTCATCATATACATGAAATCGATGACAGAATTTCCCATTTGTATTCTAATTTTGTATTTGTAAAAAATGAAGGAAATAAATTATATTTTATTCTATTCTTTTAGGAAAGTGAATGCTTTTATCAACTATATTCTCAAAATGTTAATAAAATATATTGCACGATTTCTTAAGATTTATGTATCGAGAAAGGCCAGTTAGGCACTTTATAAATCATCCATGTCTGTATGAAGAAATTTCATTGAATTTTCCCTCAGTAAATTTATTATTAAAACCTACCTAACACTTTTTTTTCAAAAATTTTTTAAAGTAAATTTTTAATTAAACTCCCCTAAGTGGTGGTGTCTAGAGAACTAAATTTTTGTTTGAAAAAATTTGGCTAGAAAAGCAAAATCATATTTTTTTTAAGTCCACTTTTAAAATAGATACAACACTTACTTAACACTTGATTTCTTTATCTTTGACTGACAACTGTCAGATTGATTGTGTCAAAATTCACAACTATTTAAATTCAAATTGAGTCAAAATTAAAAGAACTATTTACGTAAAATGTTAAAATTATATAAAAGAGATGGAGGTCACAGCAAATCTCCTCATTGGCTCCTCCCTTAATTCATCTAGCACAAGGGAGTCCCGCAGAGCAGATTTGAAAATTTGTCTCCAAAAGAAGCAAAAGTTCTCTTTGTTTCTTCTTTGAAAAAAAGGAACAAAGAGAAAACTTTGTACTCTTTACAATGCTGACATTTAGGTTTGTATTCATATAAATATGTGTGTTAAGAGCAACCAATACAAGGTGCAAATATAGCTTGTCAGTAAACATATATCTTCCAAACTGCAGAAAATCAATTCCGACTATTTTTTTAATAAAAAGTTTTTGAAATAAAAAAGTACCATAAATTTGTTGTCTCTAATTATCACTCTACTCATCAAAATAAAGATCTGAATTAATTGATTTTAGTAGATAATACAGCAATTGGCAATTTTATTAAAATATGCCTACATTTTGAAAGCACTTGCCCTGTCTTGCTTGGCAGTGGAAGAAGAAGAAAGCAGGCTGGCCGGGTGGTTCTGTTTAGGAGAAATGTGACTTTGGTGCCTGCCTTGCAGGGTGGTAGTGGGCGGATCACAGCTGACTGGACCGGGGTAAAACGTTTGCAGTCCAAACTCGGGAGTGCGTGCTAAAGATCCGACAACAGGGAACAGCAGGGGCAGTGACTGCATGCAATTTTGATTTGCAATGTCCCACACCTTCAGTTCCTAAAATCAGTTTAACATGGATTAACTATAAAATAATATATTGAAAGACCATTTCTTGTCTTTGATATCTCCTCGCCGAATTTTTAGGTTTTAGGTTTTGTTCCATAACAGGATTTTTAATTTAGATTCTACATTGGTTTATCGATTTCCAGTTCATAGACCCATCATTAGACCCTTAGGATGACCATTTTAAGAATAACGCATATTAATTTCATCCACTGTACTTTTAAAAAATAAATAACACAAAAACAATCTACAAGGACACTTTAATAAGTTTGCAATGCATTGCACTTTACCTCTACACACATCAAATTTAGAACTGACGACAGTAATGATCCTGTGATCAGGATCAAAAATCACAAACTCATATCTATTAGCTCTAGAGGTGTGGTTTCAAGGAATGTACATTAATTGATATAGGAATGTACATACAGATATAGTTTGCATGAGAGAGGAGTGGGGGCACTTCCCGAGTGGTGGGAAAGAGAAGAGCTTATAATGTTACATGCCAGTATATTTCCAAGGCATTTTCGGCAAAAGCAATTGTGCATGCAGACAACCAGTGAACAGGAGCAGATAACTATCAGCAGACTGGGTCGCTGGTTTATCCCACTGCTCAAAATGCTCTACCTACCACTGCATATCTCCAGGCCAAAGCTAAGGTTAGCTCTATTTGAACATGAGTGTGGTTAAAATCATGTTACAAGATTATAATCAAGTGCATGCCTTCAAATAATATCTAAGGTATAATAAGGAACTTGAATTCAGTATTTTGGAAAGGAAATACTGTAACAATATTCATGTCACTATAACAGTGAAATATATAACCTGTCACTGAGATAAAAAAAGAGCTTTCAATAGCAAACAACAGTAATAGTTCTACTTTCCGTAGGAACACAAGTGGCACCATCGTAATGTTTTTATTTCCAGTAAACCACCATAACAAGCATACTTAATAACTAAACAGAGGGTGCTAAATATTATATAAAATTAAATTAAAAACTATTGAAGTAGAGGCACAAAGTTCTATATATATCATGTTTTTTTTCAACTACCATTCAGTAATTTTTTTTAAGCTGTGATGTATATTTGGATTAAGATCCAAAAGTCATGCAATATATAATATAAAATAAAAGTGATCTCTGTCACAAAGCTAAATCCAATCCATCGAGCCATTTATGACCTGCCTCACTTATTCTGTTTATACTAGCCAATCTCTCCGTGAAAGAACGCAAGGGACAATCTGTAACTGCCAGAAGCATAGCCCTTATGAGCCTACGTTCTGGTAAAGGACCACTGCCAATAGCATTGCCTTAAGATTTAGTAGGTCAACCCGCCTTAGAGCATGCAAGTGGATACTGCCAGTAGACCCCCTTGTAGATCTTGACCTTTGGCCTCAAAGGGAAGTGGATACTGCCAGTAGACCCCCTTGTAGATCTTGACCTTTGGCCTCAAAGGGAAGTGTGATCTACAGCTTCTCAAATGAAATACTTATAACATTAATTGAATGTCTCAACATTGCAATATTTCACCAGTGGACAATTCAGACAGTCCTACCTGTATATCAGCCCATGGCCTCATATATACACATTTATAAGAGGCGAAATGGTCAGACTTTCTGTAGCAGATGAAAAGAGCTTAGCAAGGCTGCTTGTACACAGCACTGGCTGGGATTTTCGGCCATGCATGTCTGCCAAAACTATATCGACCTTAGTTAGAAACAATGACTACACCATTATCTACACTCATGTGCCCCTCATAATTGCTCATATCTCTATGATCGGTGTCTTAATAATGAGTAATGAGTCACTGACCATGTGACTTTGTTCCTTTATTTACACTGGAGCACAAATACAATGTACTGTTGCTCAAGCCGTGTTAAACCATTAATATTTTGTTATTACCAAAACAAGGGTATCTTTAACACTGTAAAAAAATGTATAATATCTTAAACACTGTACGTAAACGGGTGGGTGGGTCTTTAACACCGTACGTGTTGGGTGGGCGGATAGGTCATTACCACTGTATGTGTATGGAGAGATAGGTGGGTCAGAGTACCTTTGTACAGTACATAACTGCCATTTTTTCACCAGAGCCATAACCATAATATATTTTGCTGAAGTCGTACTAAACTGACACGTGTGACTTCTGACGCTTAGTTTAAGCTTGTCCAATATATCACAGCAATACAATGAGTTCTTTTCAATGTTGATTTCTTCAGAATAAGACAGTACCTACAAAATATTTAACAAACAGTGCTATAAAGCATTATTTTTCAATAAATACATTGACACTTAGAGAATACCAAATATTATTTGACCAATAAAAGTTTAAACATTATTTTAGGTCAGAGTTGAAGATACAATATATTTTGGTCAATCTGGGCTATAAACTGGCCAATTTACAGGATATTTGTATTTTGGGAAATAGACATTAATTCATCAATAATCCTACTTCAAAGAAAAAAGTGTTTTTAGTAACTGACAACAATGTTTCAAACACATACTGCGTCTTTTGACATGCTCAGAATGACACTGAGGTGTTTCAGTATTCGAACGTCAACAATGCAGGTTTTGTGTCCAAACAGAGACGCAATTGGTTTTTTGGTGAGTACAGGATTCCACATCCGGATTACACTGTCCTTGCTCCCAGTGACCAGTAGTTTTAGGGATCGGTCCAAATGGAAACATCTCACCCCCTGTACAAAACACAGGACTCAAACAAACTGAATCGGTTAATTTGCAATAACAAGTTTTTCTTACAACTGTACAAAGTGAATCTCGGTGGTAAGAGGTAAAAGAAATAGTTTTGAGTTTTGTAAGTGTAGAGTTAAAGGTGGTGATCCAAAGTTTAAGTAAAGTTTTAAAAAACACATTGTTTTAGTGAAAGTGGTACAATGTTACTTTGCATTGCATAAACCATATGGGTATCAGATACCAACAGTATTTATGTATTTTGAAGCCTCCGAGAAGAGAAAATGTGGTATTGGTGACACCAGTGAGTTATGAATACATTTTCATTCAGTACTGAAAGCAATAATGGTTCATCACTAGTGGTACAGTGTTGTAACTCGGCTACTTGGGAACAAAGTGTTGTGGATATTGTAGGTAACAAGTTCTATGTTCAATCCTCTTACACATCAACCCCTCAACGGTTGGTATCATTCTGGATGCTATTCAAGAAATCTGAGGTGTCAATATTAGTTGGTAGTAAGGGTCCAGATGTTGTGTAGGGAAGGGAACTGACTGTCACGTTTGTCAATTACCTGAAAATCAGACCAATACTACGTGGTTCGGATTGCAGGTAAAGCTGTAGGTCCCTTGGTTGCCCTGACTATTAATAAATAGCCCTTTCTGACCTAGGTCAAACTCGGTTAGTAACAAGACTACACAGGTCATCCGTACTCATTGTACTATCAAGTAATCATTCATATTTGCCTTAAAATACACAAAAGCTATGTTGGCATTTCAAACCAAAATAAATATAAATATTTACATCATAAGTTATAAGATATATTTATTAAATATGCTTGGTAAAATCATAAATTGACATGATCTTCTTCTTTAGAATGATTTCTTGATATACTTGTATTATTTTCAATGTTTAAATTACTAATATATTCAACAATATAATCAAAATGACTAAAAAGTTTTAAAATACTCGAAAGTTGTGATGGTATATATATATAAAATCCAAATACTATTCACTCACTGACAGACTGATCACAACATCTCGACAACCGAAAGACCAAGCAAGCTGAAATTTGGCATGCACGTCCATTTCGAACCCTAGAACACACTAAGAAGGGATTTTGTGAAATTCCATCTGGGCTTCGCCCCTCTGGCTCCCAAAGTTCCCATGCAATCTTTACGGAGCTAGCACAACTTTGTGATATTTTAATTCAATACATTTTTAAACAACATCGGATTATCAAAATACAGTATATATTATTTTTGCTGAAGTTTGTTTATGTTTAATGAATTATAATTTGGTTATATCCATTATAATTCTAGGTTATATCATTATAATTTGATAGCCATTTGTTTTAATACATCTTTAAACAACAGCTGATGAAATGATTTTTTCTGAAGTTTGTTTATGTTTAATGAATTGAAACGTATGATATTAGGTTATATTATTTTATTTAGTATCATTTAGAGTTTGTTACTTATTGACATATTTACTTCAAAAAGTGTTATATACATTTGTGATATTGAAATTTTAAGATTTTTAAACCTGGCGTTACAACAATTGAGGTATGGTCCACAATGGAGCTTATTGATATTGGCAATTATATGGTACCTTACCGTATAGTACCTATCAAAGGTGATGGGTCATGCTTTTTTGTTCCTTATCATATATAATCATCGGAAATTTCTTTCAGGTGTATCAACTGCGTCAAAGTGTCATACAACATGTTTGTAATAACTGGCAACAATTTCAAATGTTTACAATGTTGCCGTGTGGCAATATTTATACAAGTCAAGCTGAGTACCAGGCGAGCATGTTCCTTCACACAACCTCAATGTAACACTCCTCACCTAAAACAGCCCAATGTTGATAGTTTTGATGGCATTTAACTACATGATACTATCCTTGCCAATGATGAAAGTTTTGTTGAAATCGCTTCTTCTGATGAAAACTGTCTTCCCAACAGCCAGTGCCAAACTAATGTGCATAACAACATCCACAAAACTGATAACCCTGTAAATTTATTAAACTTTCCACAACCTAATGGCAATAAAAGAGGAAAAATTGCTAGATTCACAAATATAGGCAAGGTTAAAAAACATAGGGAGACCGTTAAAAAATATGAAGACAAAAACCCTGATTTTCATAAAAAGGCCGCAAATAAATACACAGAGAGAAACCCTGATGTTCATAGAGAGGCTGTAAAGAAACATTCAGAGAGAAATCCTGATGTTAATAGAAAGGCCGTAAAGAAATATACAGAGGAAAACCTTGATGTCAATAGAGAGGCTATAAAAAATACACAGAAAAAACCCTGCTGTCAATCAAGAAGCAGCTAGAATATACAACGAGAATAGATGATTAATACCGTGGACAATAAAATTTTTCTCAGGATTTAATTACAATTGCAATACCAATTACAGTAATACAGGACTGTTTTTATGGGTGAAAAAAACATTTGTAAATATTGTTATGCAAAAGAGTGGAATGATGAAAGCCCAGGTCTATGTTGCTTGAAGGGAAAAGTAAAACTTCCTCACCATGAACAGGTTCCTGAACCACTACACAGCCTCCTACTAACAATCACCCAAAGTCTCAACATTTTAAACAAATATTAGAAAATACAACAGCTGTTTTCAAATGACTTCTTTTGGAGCAAATGAGGTACGTGAAGGGAATTTTATGGCAACTTTTAAAATCCAAGGCCAGGTTTACCATAGAATAGGCAGTCTGTTACCTTCTTCACAGGAAACACCATCTTAGCAATTTAAATCTTAGCATGATTGTACAACTTCAATAACTTACACAATCATAATCCTTATATAAGAGATTTTAAAATCGCTATGGAGAATGCCCCAAAAGGTCAGGACTTTAAAGTTGTGATCAATGCAAACAGAAAACCACCATCTGAATACAAAGGCCGATATAATGCACTAACAACAAGCAAAGTGGCTTTGTTGATTGTGGGTCAGGAATTTGATAAACGAGATATCGTTCTTTATAGTAGAGAAACTAAATTGGTGCAAATCAGCGAGAAACATCGTTCGTATGACTCTCTACAGTATCCACTGATGTTCTGTCATCGAGAATATTAATATTAACTCCATTAATATTCCTAAATTTGATCCAATACAAAATCTCCTCTAAAAAAAAGGTTCCTGCTTCGGATTTGAATTTTTATTCTTATCAGATTATGAAAAGAGGGCAAAGAAAACTAAATATTACTCTATCGCAGTCTTCCTAATCAGTATTTAGTTGGTGTATATACTAAGATAGAAACATAAAGACAATTTTATTATATACAACCAAAGTAAACAGTAAATGGAAGAGTATATCCACCTTCAGGACACTGTATGCAAAGGATATGGACAAATTAATGATCTGGGTAAATTGGCAGTGCTACCTTAAAGTTTTACAGGTGGGCCTCGTTATATGCATGAAAGAACGTAGGACGCCATGACGTATGTACATCATTACAGTCGTCCTGATCTTTTTATAATGTTCACATGCAAGCCAAAGTGGGCAGATATATAAGAAGCATTAAGTGGAACACAACGGACTCAAGATAAGACACAATATCATTACAAGAGTTTTCTACATAAAAGTAAAAAAAATTATACATCTTTAGACGAAAGGCTGTATTTTTGGGGAAAGTAGTTGTCACATATACATAGTGGAGTGGCAAAAACGGGGGTTACCTTACGTCCACATTTTACTATCGCTTAAAGACAAAATCATACTTTCACGAATTGACAGCATAAGTGCTGAGATTCCTGATCCTAACCATGATCAAGCTCTTTGTGAAATAATTAAGTCATGGACCATGTAGAAATATGATCAGAGGATCGCCATTTATGAATGGCGGAATTTGTAGTAAGATGTACCCACGTCCATTATGCAAGGAGACTAACTGCTGATGGTGGCTATCCTCTGTACCGTAGACAATCTGTACCCAACCAAAATTGTGTTATGCAATTACAATAAATAAATCGTAGGGCCAGTCACTAAAAGTGGCAGGCATTGATTTAAGAAATTACTGTTTTTCATATTGACATTTTTACGTTGGCTGTTCTCGTCTAAGCTCCCCTGGCAACCTCGTGTTTTTACAAGCAGAAAGAAAAACAAAAAATGTAGTATACAAAGAAGTATTGTAGAGAAACAAATTTGAATAATATTTTCAGAAATTCAATTTTTTGTATTGTTTATTTCTTCTGATATTGCTATATATTATTAGGTACTATCCTTCCATATCTAATAATACAAAAATTTATTTACACACATGAAAGTCAATGCGAGCGAAGCCGCAGGTAATGTGCTAGTCTCATATACGAATCTAACCTGTGCAGCTCTTCCTACCTGAACAAATATTGTTCCATTTACTTAACTAAAATAATGAGGTTTTATGGCATGAATACATTCTGGACCAAGCATAATTAACACTCTAACTTTAAAATCAAAACTAGTTTTTTTATCTCTACCCTCAGGCTTACATTATGATTATTATCTTTATTTTTATTTCACTCTTTTAGTATTCATATAAAACACTGAAAGAATAAGATGTTCCAGTAATAAGGTAGTATAATTATTTATTTTGATAATAATCTGTTACATGCATGTTAAACTATTGTAGCAAAAATGTATAGTTAAATATGTAATCTTCCCTTATATCGTAAAACAAAAACTTGTTTTTGAGCCTGTTACTATCTGATTATTTTTAACTTTAAAAATTTGTAAGCGTTAATGGTGAAGTATATCCTGCTAGCAGATTTAATGACTACTTCCTAGTATAACGGAGGGTAATCTGTAAAGTTAGGTCAGAGATTGAGGGTCTCACAATCTTTGTTTGTCAAAACATGTCTGTAGTATTTTTTTGGGCGAGCCGGTGGCCGAGTGGTCTAAGGCGTCAGGACTTTGAGCTTGGGTTAGAGATAGCGCTGGTTCGAATCCGGCCTAGACTGAAAGATTTATCAGTAATATTCACCTTGTACTGTACAGGTTCGCCCCCTTACTCTGACTGAATAAGTTCCTCGCACAGATCAATGGTCTATGGGGAATGGTCAGAGTAAGGTTAAGGAGGAGATCGGCCTCTCCTTTTAAAAAAAATAAAAAAAAAAAAAAATTTCAATAACTTTCCATACACTTCTTTCACTTATTGAAAAATTTCTATCAACTTATTTTATGTTCTAAAACTTGTCGTTAGCTTCGTTTTTATTGGGTACCAATCCTAGACTGAGCATCACAGTGAAGAGTATTGTTTTTTTTAGGAATAAGGCAAACAAACATTACGACAGTGTTTAATCAACATCTGATCAGACACTTCCCTTCCGTATTTACTGTTTTATCAGACTTTACTTTGGGGATTTTCCTTGTACTTTACTTGTTCATTAAATGTTTGTTAAAAGGAGAAAATATTAAGCAAACCCTAGACAACCGGAAGATATATGGAGTACGACGACCAGCCAAGTCACGTATGACCAATGACATCTTGGGATCACTGCTACAGCTGACCACTGTGTTGTTGTCACTGAAGTACTCAACCTTGATTACATCGTCCTTGTGGATGGCTGGCTCAGAGCTGATCGTCACCCAGTCTCCTTGATTCTCCAACTCCTATTGATAACATTAATCTCAATAAGTAAATTTAACTGGCTTCCGTCAACTGCACATACTACTACTGCCTCTACTCAACTGCATCTAGGATCTATTCTATCTACGATTGTCATTGCTCTATATATCGTATGATTTTTTTGTTTGTCAGCTACCATTTATTAATTTCAAAAAATATATAAGCTGTATATATATGCTATATATTTAGAGGAAGGTCCACAAGTGCCGGTGTGGTGGCTCAGTGGTTAAGGCTTCGGACTGCGGAGGACAAGGTCCAAAGTTAGAATCCCTTCTGAGTCAATGGTCGTTACTTCACTCATTGAATAAAGTGCTCACACAGGCCTGCAGGCCCATACGAACTGGCGAGGGAAGTTTTTTTAAAAAAAAGTCATGTTATATTATTAAACATATTATAAAGTGTGCCTCCTGTCACAGAGCTAAATCTAATCCATGAAGCTGTTTAAGACCATTCAAGCACCATTTAAATTCGGGGTGATATTGTTCACGCCAACACTAAATCTTTAAAGCTGTAAATACATGGGCAGTTTGAAACAAACAATAAACCTGGTAGCTGGACTATGAGGGAGACAAAGGTAGTTGGACATTTGCCATCATTACGTGAAAAATAACAATCACGACGTTTCAATTTGGTAAAACCCAAACCTTTTTCAAGTTTTACCAAATCGAAACGTCGTGATTGTTATTTTTCACGTAATGATGGCAAATGTCCAACTACCTTTGTCTCCCTCATCTGATACTCCATCATTAACAAATTTCAAAAACAAAGCTGGACTATCATGAATTTGTGATTTCCAAGTTAGGGCAGTTACCACAAAAAATTGTCATTGGTTGACAATAGTCGTGCTAAAAAATGAGTACAGACTGCGGTTTGTTCTCTGACAATGAATACTATCAAAAACAATTTTCATTATTTACAAACAAACAAGAAAATCTTCTACAAAATTTCAACAATATACAAATTATGTAAAATATTATATAAAAGCCTCGGTAAATCCTTCGTTATTGATGGAATTTTTTTATCCTAACGTGGATACATTGAAAATGTTTTGTTCAATATAGTTTTGTTCAATATGGGGATACATTAATATATTTTCCTCTCTAAACATAGTGAAATTGTTCAAATTGTGGCAATCAGACCTCTTCCTCAGCAATTGTCCACCTTATGATGTTGTAGAATATATTATTCACCATAGCTGGGTGGATGGGATCATCAAGCTTTAGTGTATGGATGGGTGGCAGTTTATCACAATATTTCTTGTATGTGTGGGTGGTGCTGCTGAGATTAAAAGTTTATAAATTGCTACGGAACCCTAAATTCGCCTTATTGTATTTACTTTGTTTTTCAAGTAAAGAAATGCTTTGTTCTATATACTTAAGTTACCGGTACTGTTTTACATCTATTTAGAGACATAAGTAATTTAAGTTATTCTAAATTCTCTAAATGAAAAAATTAGCATTTAATGAATCCTTAATAATGAAAATCTGACCAAATCACATGAACAAATATATAAATATTGCATCCACATTGTAAAGCTATCTAATATGATCAAATATAAATATTGCATCCACATTGTAAAGCTATCTAATGTGAACAAATATAAATATTGCATCCACATTGTAAAGCTATCTAATGTGAACAAATATAAATATTGCATCCACATTGTAAAGCTATCTAACGTGAACAAAAATTTACAACAAGACAATAGGGCATAAATAACCCCAAAGAATATTTTTTAATAAAACAGTTATTATTGACTTATTTTTTTGTTCAATAGAAAGGAAAAAATGGGTTGCTACTATCTTCTGTTTTTTTTTTTTTTTTTTTTTTTTTTTTTTTTACTACTTTTTCTTATTAAAAACATAACAACAGACCTAAAATATATCAGAAGTATTTTATATGCTTTAACATATTGACATGATTTAATATATCCAAGAATAATGGCTAAACATTAAGCAACTCTATTGTTGGATTCTTTAGTTTCATTGCAATTCTTAAAGAGGAGTGTATTTTGTTTATTAATTTAAAGACAATCATTTACAAAATTAATAGAAAAAAAACTTACTGTATAATTTTCATTTATTTTTTTACTAATATGGAGCCTAATTTAGTTCAACCAACATAATTCAAACGAAACCATTTTGTGTTATTACAAAAGCATTAGAGGTCAAAGTTCCATTTGGACCAGGATTGTGAGAATGAACTTGGAACCGTCTCAGTCTACCATTCTGACTGAATCAAGTAAGTGGTCCCTTTGGACAGACCCGCAATTTTAGTTCAAAATAAAAGTATTTTACCAATATGCTACATCTATAATAATACCATAAAACATAGATTAAATAGGGAATGCTATGGAAGCTTGACAATTTAAATCTTTAATTGTCTATACATAGTTAATGAGTTAGTAAATGAAAGCAAGAGAATAACTGTTATTAGAGGATGCTGGATTAATTTCCAACATTGGCCTACCAACTATTATTAGTGTTTGGGAGATTGTAGGCGATAGGTTGGATGCTCGGTCCTCTTAATACCGACATGGCGTCCGCTTGGTGGTTGCTATCGGCGTGGACACTACTAGAGAAGTCTGGGGTGTCCATGTTGGGTGGTAATCATTGTGCGGATGTTGTGTGGGGGAGATAACTGAGCATCAGGCTTGTCAATTAGCTGAAAATCAGACCAGCACTACGTGGTTCGGATTCCACGTAAAGCTGTAGGTCCCTTAGTTGCCCCGGCTGTTGGGCTATTAATAAATTGCCCTTTCTGAGGAACAGTTGAACTCAGTTAGTAACCAGACTACACTCATCCATACTCATCCTACACTCATATAACCATTCATATTCGCCTTAAAATACGCACAACGTTGTGTCGGCGTCTCATATGTAAGAATGTAAGAATTAAACAGGATACACAGGAAGTCAACTATTATGTATGAAAGAAAATAAGTTTATAACAACAAAGAAACATCTAACCACAGTTGTTCTATACCTCTGTCACTTTCATTACACAGGGTTAGAAAGTGACTCCACTTCTGCTTAAATGAACTCTAACCAAATCCACCTTGGTCAAACTTCAGGTTGACTAAATTTACTCAAAATGTTGAATAAAGTGATGGATCTTAGATACTGAAAAGAGTGGTCAGCTCAATGTTTTCAATAGGCAGACAGGATCCTAAGATGTGCAATATGGAGTAGAAATGCAAAATGATGGTATCCTTCACTTGGTGAGGCCATTCTGGAATGAAATATCTTTTATACAGTTTTCATTTCTTTTTGCCACTCAGTCCAGGACTACAGACCAGGCGTGGAGGTTTAAGAATCCTTTGTATAGATCTACTGTCCCCTCATTGATTCCAAGTCTCAGAACTCTTAAGCCATTGTTTGTAAGAAGATTCTACTACCATTTATGACACGCTTTTCTGGAAGGAGTTTATATTTTTTCTTCCAAGAACAAGATCTTTCTAAAACGAATACAGTGACTTGTCAGTCAGGCTTCTAGCACCAACTCCAACTGCATACAACTGGCACTTGTATCTTTTCATCCTTATGTTGGCGCAAAGATCAGCATACCTATTACATTTATATTCATGCTGTCTAGGAATGTTTGTATCCCATGGTACAATTAATTCAATGCGAACAGCCTTTTTAAGGGATTTAGAACATTATGTTAAATCCAGACAAAGAGAAGTAGTTGCAAGATCTGTAGGAAAATCATAATGTCGGTTTCCCTCACCTGAACATAAAATCCAGTCCTTACTCTTTTCAAAGATTAATGGTTCATATCAAAGGGTTTTTCTTGTAAGTTTAAAGCCGTAATTAAATTATTGATTGGTAATTTATTATTATTTAGTGTAAAAAAGTGACATTGAGAAGTTAAAATTCTGCTCAAAACATTTTATTTATATTACACATTGTAATTTCTATAACGTTACAGTAGCCACACAAATGTTTCACTGTTTAATCTTAAGTAAAATGAGTTTACTAACACACATGATACTGCTTTTCAATAGTATTTCTTTTATGAATTTATCAGCATTGTAAACTTCATATTTTCATTCTAAAAGAGTTGTTTTTAGTTGTATCCATCACACAGGATAACTAAGAGATTCTAGTTGAATACCTAGGAGCGGTTGTAGGTAAGGGGCTATGACGTTGGCTTGTCTTGTAATTGGTCCGGGTTTGATTCTCGATAAGACTATTAACAGGTTTTGTCCCGCAACTCCCATAGTTCAGCAGTCACATTAAGCCATTGATTCCTTGGTTAAGTGTTAGAGAGGGCTTCTTAGCCTTAACTTCGCCTGGTAAGATAACACGGACTTTAAAATCTTTCATGAACTTTTTTAATGTAAAATACTTTTAAGCTGAAAGATGTTGAAGAATTGCTCATCCAATGGTAATGACTCTCCCACCCTACATATACTATGATAATCACCCACCCACCCATACACGTACAGTGGTAGTACCCATTCGCTCTACAGTACAGTGGTATTGATTTCAGGACCTGCTCCGCAATTACAGATTTCAATGATTTTATGAGATGTGTTTGACCCGTTCCACTTGCTATGTAACACATCTTAGTGATATAATTAAAGCAGTTCTGCCCAATTATAAAATGTACATGACATAAGCGTAGCTTACTTTCCAGAAGTACATGTCCATTCTGTCAGTGCTAGTGCGTTTAAAGAGTGAATACTGTGGTTGGTGGAACTGCACCATAATGATAGACCCATGGTCATCCCCTATAAATAGCAGGGATGGATCTTCTGTAGTCGCTCCGACGGTGTAGTTGAGACATGTTGGTGTATTTGGCAGCCCTGAAACATTATAGTACTGGTGTTCAAGCGTTGAATGCCACGTCAAAGGGAGGTCCACATGAAAAATTGAACATAAACACCAAAGGATTTATGAGTATTGCAATGAGTAATGATAGTACATAAAAACCACATGGTTTTATTTTTTAATCTATCAATATCCATCTCATAACAGTATATCCCCTGACATTATATCAATTCAGCATTGCATGCATGAAAACATGACGTTTGAACAACACAACAAATAAAACATATTACTCATTTATATCACATTTATCATTTGTTTCATTTCATTTCTACATTTTTAGAATATCAAAATGTATTATTAAGAGATCAATTTGAAAAAAATTATTTATAAGGAGACATAGAATTATCTGGAACACAAAAATATCTTATAGCAAATTATAAACCATTATTAACAACTACATAGCTTGGCTAATAATAATTAATTTGTGGTTTTTTTGTATAAAATAACAATTACAAGCAATAAGTTCACTAAACTAATATGGTAATATAAAAGTAAATTGTTGACATTTTTAAAGTTGACAAATATTGTGAAAGATACAAAGTTAAACTTAAAATAAATTCTCACACAAATTGAAACCAGGAAATCTCCCTTTTGTTTTGCTGTCAAATTTGTCAAAGCTATGACAGAAAATGAACGTTTCAGATCTGACTATATAACATTAGAGCTTTGAAACAAGAGGGTCACAGTCCACCGATTGATGGACGAGTTTGTATTGGCCAGTGCCAATATGGGACTGAATATAATCAAGAAAGGAATTACTGAAAACAGTCTATTACAAGTACAGTAAATCTAAGGAGTAGTTCTGGTAGCCGTAAAACATTACCTTGAGTGGTTCGGCCATTCAGCTTGTCTTGTTTGCCAACGTGAACGGTAACTCACACTGTGCCTATTTAGTCACAAAACAATTTACTATACTATTATTTTTTTCTCTGTCTAAGAATCTAATAATATATTACCAGAAATATAAATACTATTCATCAATCATTAGTAAGATGGCAATCATCAAAATATGAACGAGTGCATTTATTGCTACTAACAAAGGCGACTGTTCCTCAGAAAGACCTATTTTTTAATAACCCAATAGCCAGGGCAATAAAGGGACCTACAGCTTTACGTGGAATCCGAACCTCATAGTGTTGGTCTGATTTTCAGCAAAATAACAAGCCTGAGACACTTAATTCTCTTCCCTACACAACATCTAAACCCTGAATACCATCCAGCATGGACACCCAAGACTTCTCTAGTAGTGTCCACATCGATGGCAACCAGTGAGCGGACGCCGTGATGGTATTAAGAGCTCCGAGCATCAAACTTATCGCCTAAAATCTCCTCAAACTTTGTCCCCAAGTAGCTGGGTTACATCACTGCGCCACTCGTGCCAACATGTAAATATAGGACTCTTTATCCACTTGAATGTATAGATATAATTAGAATGTATATTTTCCAGTGACAACCACGTCAAGGTGTTATCTACATTATTTACATGATAAACAGATGTTTCACCCATGCTGTATTACCAGAACTGCACTCACTGCCACATTCAATTAATATACGTAGTTAAAATTAGTAGTGCTAACAAGAAACTTAAGCTTGTTTCGGCATTTCCTCAATACTAAAAATATCATAATGTCAGATCTAGTATATTATTTTTTTTAAACATGACACTATTTAACCAAGTATAAGATAGCTAGGAAATGCATAGATGTACCTTTCTTTCAATTTGGAGATTGTCTTGTTAATGCAATTATGTTGGTATTACAAAATTTAATTATCTAAGGTTAACTTTCAACAACTCTTGTGTTGTTTGAAATTTATTTGTTCATGGTTGGTCTTTTGTTGGATGTCCAATGGTTTAAGTGTTTTAAAAAACAAACACAACGTTTGGACAGGTATGGATGGTTCCTGTCTTCTTCAGATGTCACCCACTACCTTATTTCAAATGAAACTAGATTTTTTTTTTAATTCACCAAACTAAATCAATTTAAGACATACACCCAGTTGCCTTTTTAAACTTTTAATTGCTTAAATTATGAAGGTTATGTTTACTGGTCTATTTATCAGTAGCAAGTTGGTATTAAAAGCGATAATATAAAACCTATTAGCAAATTGCAAGTGTCCTATATTTATACATAATTTTACAAAATGTCTGGTTGCTAGTCATATTATTAACTCAACCCACCAGATATGTGGTAAGTAGGAACATGTACCAGTCCAGAAGCAGAGTAGGCGTGTAGACTTCGATCACTAGCAGATATCAGCAACATGCAAGCATCTGGCAGGTAGACAGCATCTGTTATCCAGGTTGTACGTCCTGCCTGACTTCCAGAAACCTGTGCTCCCAGCCTCACCTAAACCAGAATGTGGTAAGTACCACACAGAATGTGGAACATGTACCAGTCCAGAAGCAGAGTAGGCGTGTAGACTTCGATCACTAGCAGATATCAGCAACATGCAAGCATCTGGCAGATAGACAGCATCTGTTACCCAGGTTGTACGTCCTGCCTGACTTCCAGAAACCTGTGCTCCCAGCCTCACCTAAACCAGAATGTGGTAAGTAGGAACATGTACCAGTCCAGAAGCGGAGAAGGCGTGTAGACTGTGACACTAGCTGATATCAGAATCATCCAAGCATCTGACAGGTGTTATAAAATTGTAGAATACAGAAATATACTATGGGTATATTTTGATGTAGTAACAAACTGGGTGCACTATATTTTGTTTCTAACTAGCAATCCTTTTCATATATACACCAAAATATCATAAAATATAATGGTTAAATAAACATGTAAATCTTCTTTTTATATATTTGCTTTTTATGTAAAAGTAGTGATGTTACCATAAAATTGTTTAAAACATTAGGGATAAAATGAATATGATTTGTAATTTAAAATTCTTTTCTAAAAAGTATTAAAAGATACTCTCTGGAGCTATACCTTAAATTTTGCAAGACATTTCACAATCCTTGGAGCTCACTTTAGCAACAGTGAAGTTACTTGCGATATGAAAATATTAAAATTCTAAAAGGAAATAACAGTTCACTATGAAAATATCTGATAATTATTAAATAAAACAAATTACACCTTTTGCTAGGGAATGTTATGAAAATTCATTTTTTGATGAACTTTTAAACTTTCTTTTTATTTTTTCAAGTCTGTTTAGTTTTAAATATCATGATAATTTGGTTATTAACACGTTGAGTGCTGAGGGCTAAATTAAAAATCCTTAACCCAGGCCTAAATTTTTTTAAATGTAAATAACTTGACTTGACATCAGTACACCCCAGATATGATGACAGAAATCCCTTGGGAGGTGTCAAAGGTGAAAATTATGACGTCATCATCTGCGTCGGGTATACCCGTCGCCAGGCCCTCGTGGAGGAATCTTGTTATTGATAGTAATATTTTTGTTGAAAAACGCACTAAAACACCACTGTAATATTTGTTCTGATTTACAACTATTAAAAAATATCTAAAAGAATCCTAAATCTACTATTTATAATATTTACAACCCTACATACCGCCGTTTTATTGAAAATGTATTCACTATGAAACTTGTCAAAGCAGCGAGCTGCGCATAGTGCTGGCTTTGTATTAATAATATACATTATTAATACATTTAGTGTATTAATAATGTACATATTAATACACTAAAATATATACATTAACACACTAATAACACAATAATAAACTAATAAAGAAGATACACCTGGCGGAGAACGAAAAACGCTTGGGAACTCCGGACTGACGCGCACAAACAACAATGGCAATGTTCACAAGGGCCTGACAGCGTAAGAATCTTCCTCGATAAGAGCCAAGCTCACACTGAGCAAACAACATAGCAATGGACTAATGACTGGTATACCCGACGTCAGGCTGCGCGAAGGGAACTGCCCGTCGTGTATACCCGTCGTGCCGCACCGAACGTGTTAATCTAAGTAAATTAATCAGTATAAATTTGATTTACCAAAATTCCTACTGCATTAGAAACATTGCTATATGTAATATAATTATATGACTGACCTCATAGGCTTCCAGCAATTTCATGTTCCAGTCATACAAGCCGATGTGACCGTACTTGGACACCATTACATAGCAGAAAGAATTTGGCATCTCAATTGGCACTACTCGTACGATTGTTTCCCGCTGCAACAGCACTTGAGTGGTTAAGGATAAGTTAAAAATTAACAACAGCAAAAATAGAGATTGGCAGGTCAATAAGGTTTGTTAGGATATCTGTAGTGTAACGTTATAGAACTCAAGACCATAGAGGTTAGTATTTTCAGGAAAATAGAAGAAAAATCAATGAGCTTGAAACTAATTGGTCAATAGTCAGTTAATTACTCCTAAATCTGTGATTAACTTGTGTGTATGACATAAAATACTTACTCTAGAGCACGCTGTATCCTCTACTTACTTGTTGGACGAATTCACCTTTTTGTCCCAAATCAACAAAACTACAAATATTGGGGTGAATTACTACAAGAGGGGGTGAATTATTATTGTCAATACCACTACACAGTAAGTCCTTTACAGTTACCGCCTGCAGACTATGGACTTCTCTGCCAGACAGAATAAAAGCTATCAATGAGCGTACCCACTTCGGGAGGGAGGTCAAGAGCTGGCTGGCGCAGGGGTTGCAGGGCTGATGGTGGTGCTGGGCTGCATGCATGGTGGGCGAACTGAGTGAAAGATAAAAATAAGGCATTTCCTCTTGTGTTCATTTTTCTTTTGTTCTTTTGCTCTTTCTCAGAATTGAGTTTTTATTTTTCTTTAAAATTTGCATGATTTTTTCTTAGTTTTATTGTTTTTTGTTAAGACATTTTATTTACATTATATTTCTATTTAGTAAAAATTTAATTTTATTAGCTATACATTTGTTTATTTCATTAATCTAAGTAATTTAGTAAACCTTTTTATTACTAAAATTTTAGATTATAATTTGTGATTCCTATTTTGTATTGTGTATTGTTAAATATGGATTGAAAATGTTTATTTTTTATTTATTTATTTTTTTGTTTTTTGTTATTGCTATATGTTTACGTGGTTAAGTGGAAGAGAGGACTGCATAGTCCTAACTTCGCCACTAAATAAAGGCTTTTTCAGTCATTCACCTTAAGGACTTTGTAACTTTTGTATTCACAGTGTTATAATTTATTTTTTATATTCTACACTGTTATGACCTAGCTAACTTGACTCTATTATATATCTTGTTGTAAATAAAGGAATTTTTGATTTGACTTCACTTGACATATAAATTAAACGGGCCCACAGGTCTATTATGTATTTATATTGACTTTTAATGTATGTAACATAACAAGTGACACTGCTTTGACCTGCAGTTACCTTGCAGAACGTGAGTGTTGTGAGTTGACAAAATGGTTCCTTTATGATGTTCCATGGCCGCACTCGTGTTTGGCTGACAGTCCATTCGATGATGGCATCCAAGACTTGTTCCCACCACACAAAACTCTTGTGTATCTCTGCATTGTGTTCTACCATATGATCAAACAGTTTGGCCGCTGATTCGTTGTACATCTGAGAACCTAGAATAACAATAATGTAAATAAACATTTTTTGTGTTGGATAAAATGTTTAAGTTTTCAACTTTTAAACTCTAAGTCTGATATTAACAAATAATTTGTCCCAACTCGTATTTTAAATTTTTTTTCAACATTTACTCACCAGTTGACATGGGCATGCAGCCCTGTGCCTGAACTTCACTTGTTCACTGAATACACAACTATAATTCAGTCAGTGAAATATAGTTCAGTTGGACACCTTGGACTTACCCTAGGATGTCAGAAGTCTTAGCCACCATCCGACAACAAGTAATAAAAGAAAAAAAAAAACCAGGAATACTTTATTTCTACTTACTTATCATGCAAGATGGCTGAGAAGATAAGTGAAGAGATAATTCAATTAAAACATATATGAAATTCTGTTGAATTGATGCAGTTTGTTGAATATGACTGAAGAAGATAAGTCAAAATGATAATTCATTATTCATTCATAGGACTCCGATTGTCAAGATTTGGGTGAATATGAGAGGCGAATGAGTGTAGTCATTGTTACTAAGGTCGACTGTTCCTTAGTAAGAGCTATTTATTAGTAGCCCAATAGTCAGGGCAGCAAAGGGACCTACAGCTTTACGTGGAATCCAAACCATGTAGTGTTAGCCTGATTTTGAGCTAACTGACAAGCCTGATACTCAGTTCTCTTCCCTACATAACATCTAAACCTTGACTACCATCCAACATGGACACTCCAGGTTTCTCTAGTAGTGTCCACATCGATGTCAATCATTGAGCGGATGCCATGTCGGTATTAAAAGACTGAATGTAGAGCCCATCGCCTACAACCCCCTCAACACTTTGTTCCCAAGTAGCTGGGTTACCAAGGTACTGCACCACCAGTGCCGGCCAGTTAGTTAATTCAAGCCTCTGTTGGTGCCAATACAAATTTACATCACTTGTCAATATATACCAAACGGAAACATATTCAATAAAACGCCCCTGGACTTTCCAAACATGATCTCCTCTTCTGTGTTTATAAATTACATCCACCAAAAGATAAACTAGATGTTTCATCCAGTATAGGGATATGAAGAGTATTAATAAGGAGCCACTTCTGGCAGATGCATTTTCTCGACCTTGGCATGAAATCCTTCAGATTACCGAAGTCAATGATATGCCTAATCTTTTAAATGTTCATTTAAATACTCTTCTTGGGGAACATGCCTCTCTTGTTACTAAGAGAACAACTAACAGACCTGCTCCATGGATAAATGATTGCATTCGTAGATTGAAAAAACTACATGATGCATCATTCCGCAAGGCCAAGTGAAGTAAATCTGCTGCAGACTGGGCAGCCTATAAAAAAACTTTGTTATCAAAGCAACAACAGTTTCGTAACTCAAAGATTTGTTACTATTACCAAACATTATCTAATAATTCTACATCTACCAAATTCCTTTGGTCTAAAGTTAAAGAGCTTGGCCTTGGTAAATCAGATACTTCAGCACCTACTATAAATCTTACTGTAGTTAAAGACTATTTTGTAAACATTCCTGTTGATACGTCAGGGGCTTGGGACTTTGTCAATCATCTCTCTTCAGTCCCACTAACTAGACCTGCCCACCAGTTCAACTTCTTTCTAGTAAATGAAGGAGAGATTTTGAGGGCTATTATGAGAACTACAAGTAATGATGTTGGATCAGATAATATTGCAATTAGATTTCTAAAGGATACTTTACTTGCAACACTTCCTACAATTACTGCTATTTTTAATTTATCTTTATCATCTGATTTTTACTACATTTCCTACTATATGGAAATCGGCTGTTATTCGACTTTTACAAAAAAAAGCTAATCCCCTAACTCCTTCAGATTTTCGGCCCATAAGTATACTTCCTGCTCTGTCTAATTGTTTTGAAAGAATAGTTCATCAGCAATTTCATAATTACTTGAAGAGTAGTAGATTGATTTTCCAATTATCAGTCCGGTTTTTGCTCTTTTTATAGTATTACTACTGCTCTTTTAAAAATTACTGAGGACATCCGTCAAGCCATGGACAGGAAACAGTTTACAATTTTAACTCTTTTTGACTTTTCGAAGGTTTTGGATTGTTTTATCATCCTCTTCTTTTATTTAAGTTGAAAAACTATGGTTTTTCTGATAGTTGTGTTTCCTGGGTTCATTCCTATCTCTCTGGTTGTCGGCAGTGTGTGAGGACTAAAGATGGAGTCAGGCTGGAGGCCTGTGGTACGTGGTGTTCCCCAGGGGTTGTGTTTTGGGACCTCTTCTTTTTACTCTCTACATTAATGATATAACTTCTGTTATACAACACTCTATCACTTATACGCTGACGACTTACAGGTATACCAACATTTCTCTATTACAGAATCCAACATGACTGTATCAAACATGAACAGTAATGCTGTAGCAATCACTTCTTGGGCAAAACGACATGACTCAGACTTAAGGATGATAAGACTCAAACAATTTTAGTTGGACATCCTAGACTATTAACTTCTGTTGACAATGACACTTTTCCGAAAACAAGTGTTAACAACTTGACATTAAACTATTATGTTAAAGTTAAGAATCTTGGTTTTACTATGAACAGAACATTAAGTGGGACTGACCAAGTTACTGTTACATGTGGCAGAATGTTTAATGCTATCCACAGTTTGAAGCAGTATGCTTCCTGTTTCCCACTCAATGTAAAAGTGATGTTGGTTAAGACTCTTATTATGCTGCAATTTAACTGCTGTAACACCGTTATCAATGATATAACTGTTAAGCTCTCTGACAAACTTCAGAGGGTACAAAATTACTGCATTAAATTTATTTTTAGCCTACGCCCTGAGGATCATGTTACACCATTTTTTCGCCAAATATCTGTTTTGAAGTTGAAACAGCTTCAAGATTAACACATACTCACTCTTTTCATGAAGTATTAAATTACAGAACTCCAAGCTATCTGTCCGAGCGTTTCAAGTTCATTTCTGAAATAAGCATTAGAAACACTTGTCAAGGAGCCTTTCTTACAATCAGTCCCAACTCATCGTACTGCCCTGTACAATAGATCTTTTACTGTATCCGTGTGCCGATTATGGAATATGCTTCCTGACAATATCAAAATTATAGACGAGGGCCCTCGCTTTGGGGCGGAGCTAAAGGACCTATTTTTGCGGGACCTGTAGACAGAGCGGGCAGGTGCGTTTGGTGGTCATGGTTTGCAGGTGGTATTTATTATCACTGTACGTTAGTATCACTGTACGTGTGCGGGTGGGAGGGTGCAATTTAAACGGTTAAGGGGTCAAAAAATTAATAGTTGAGGTTCGTAGTTGTGCACTGAGGTATTGATTCTTCAATATTTTTTTTTCCTGAAGGGCACAAATAATGCATCACTGTGCAGCAAGCAACATGAACACGTGATGCATATACGTACAGTGGTACTCACCCACCCGCTCACCCATACACATACAGTGGTACTCACCCAACCATACACGTACAGTGGTGTTGACCCACCCGCCCACCCATACACGCACTGTAGTATTGACCCACCCGCCTACCCATACACGCACTGTGATATTGACTCCAAGATCCTTATAGATCTGCTCAGAGATTCTTCTCCAAGTGAGTACTTTCACGGCATATTACATTTCTGACGTTTCACTGTTATTTTCTCTTTTACTTACTTTTAACTACTTCCTATATTTGTTTTTTCTCTTCTATTCGGTTACATTTTTTTCAATGTCAAGAACGTACATTGCATTGACCCAACCACCCACCCATACACGTACATTGGCATTGACACACCCGCCCACCCATACACGTACATTGCATTGACCCACCCGCCCACCCATACACGTACATTGGCATTGACACACCCGCCCACCCATACACGTACATTGGCATTGACACACCCGCCCACCCATACACGTACATTGCATTGACCCACCCACCCACCATACACGTACATTGGCATTGACACACCTGCCCACCCGTATGCGTACATTGCATTGAAACCAGATGGATGATTGTGTTTTTGAAGATTTGTATTATTTTGTGAAGATATCCATTTGTTAGTTATGATTTTATAGTTATTTTTTGTTTGATATGTTGAGTTTTGTTTTTTGTTGTTTATTACTGATATGTTGCAATTGGTTTATATAGTAATGTTTTCTGTTATTTATATGATTAATTTTATTAATGTTAGGTGGTAGAGAGGACTGTCTAGTCCTAACCTCGTCTTAAAAATAAAGATGTTTTTCATTTAATTTAGTTTTGACTGTGTAGTCAACATGTCAACTGCAACAGAATTGCTTGCCCTTATAATTGTTTTAATTGATTTATTCATCAATGGGTTAATCTTATGATATGCTTGTTTCAAGAGGAGAAATGATAGTCTACAAATAACAAACCAAATGTTTTTATATTCCTGCCAAGGTACAGCTTAATTAAGAAATCACAAATGCAAATAAACAATCTTCAACCTTTTCTGCCTTATTATTATTACTATTTTTTGCATTTTACTGAGTTGCCATTTTTTGCTATCACCGTTGGTAGGGTTGGTGGGTAGGTAGGTTTTACATTACCATAAAATAAAATCACAAATGTCATGACATGTTAAAAAAATAAAACAACTTAATAAATTTGGTTTTGATAAATTTAACAACATGAATTTTTATCTTTTTCATTATGAAATAAACAGATGTGTTTCTTTCGCTCTAAAGGTAGATGAACTAAAACCATTGAAAGAATCGTTCAATGTTTAAAATTTCTTTCATTCTGTAGTTGTGCACGGAATCGTTAACATTCTTGATGATGAATTATAAAAAAACTGTTATCTTCTTGTACTAACTTGTAGTTCCTTCTCTCTCTTCCTAAGGTCATGGTTATATCTCCTCAAGCTAACAAAGGAAACTTAGCCAAAAGATAGAAATAAATAATGAAAATGCAACATGCCAGTCTTCAATTATATAACTAACCCAAAATATGTTCAATTGCTGCCTCAAACTCTTCCTTGGTCAGTTTATAGCCACGGAATCGTGGATGCGCACTTCCTTTAGGTTCTTTGACTTTTTCATCTACTTTTTTTTCAAAGAAAAACTTCCTTAGTTCAATAAGTTCTTCACTGTCTAGACGCTCTAGCAGTTCAGATCCATAGTCAAGATTGTCATGGTCAATATCCAAGCTGAAAATTACAGGTAAATTACCAGCAATATATTGCTAACATTAGAAGAGCATTTACTAGAACCTACATTTTCCAGAGACAACAGCGTCAAGGTGCTATCTACATTATTTTCAAGATAACCGTAAATTTCGCCCATACTGTGATGTGGAGTCCTTGGTAGTATCACTGAGACTAGTCTGTATGTACTACTAATGTTTCTAAGTGTTACAATGGGTGATGTTTTAAAATTGGAAATATCATTAAAAAATTGATTTCATTTAAATCAAAAATATTAAAATGAATTAAATTGTATTAAATTATTGAAAAAATATCAAAATTAATTTTTTTTTTTTTTTTTATGGAGTGGCTTGTAAGAGTCATGCTCTTTCAGTGTCCACAGTGCAGCGCTAGTGTTGTCCCATGTTAATGTAACACAGTTCAAACCAACTGTACAGGCAAACCTCTCTAACTGACAAAATCACTGGAACAAATCTTCCTTAAACCAGATATCTACTTGTGAGAAATATAATCAGAGATACAAAAATCTTCTCTCTGTTTTGTTCTGCCACCAATCTTGCGTTATTATAGCACTACTAGTTTCGAAGGATGTCCTTCATCTTCAGGTACACTTTCTTGGGCTTCACTTAACACACTCTGAGTGTGTTTGTGTGTGAAGTGAAACCCAAGAAAGTGCACCTGTAGATGAAGGACATCCTTTGAAACCGGTTGTGCTATAACAACACAAGATTAGTGGCGGAACAAAAACAGAGGTAACTATTTTACCATCTATTGTTAAATACAACCAATCAGGATAATACCGATAGCATAACAATAGATAGAGACATAAGATACCAAAACTATTTATAATATTTGTTGTACATTAATTACAACTACTAACTGTTCAAATTAATAAATTTGTTGGAGATTTTTAACACTTCCAGTGATTTTAAAACTTTTCAACAGATACAACATTCCTATCGTCTTCAAGTGCTTCTTACTGCCTTGTCCTACATTAAAACTATTTTAAGTTGTTTT
Source organism: Stictocephala bisonia (assembly GCA_035578905.1). NCBI lineage: Eukaryota > Metazoa > Arthropoda > Insecta > Hemiptera > Membracidae > Stictocephala > Stictocephala bisonia. Next base: position 1,039,757 of record JAQJVL010000109.1, read on the forward strand.
TTCCTAAGTAATGTTTATCAATTTAGAATACTCTTAAAATGTTACATGCTTGGACTTTTTTTTATGATTTACATAAAGCAAACACAGAATGGCGTTAACTATCATAGACTTTTCAAAAAATCATGTTGTTTTACAAACTATTATAGATAAAAAAAAATTATGAAAAACATACTATATAAAGAACAAAATAACAGGTTATCAATCAATAACACACAAACAAAATTATTAAATAGTAAAATATTCAACTTATTTGACAATGTATCACTTGCTACTCCACCAAGTAAGTGGGCCAAGAATCACTACAATCAAGGGCGGAACTCAACACGAAGGTCAATCACCAACAGTTATTAAAAAAATGTTGAAACACAATTTATAGAGGAAGTTGAAACCAAAGAAAGTATTGATTTTTTCATAAACTTCTAACTATTATAATTGTGTTAAATTAAGACTTAAAGCTATGTATAAATAACATACTCATAGGCAATTTTACAATTTACCTGGAACTAATGCCATCTGAAGTAACAGTACTTTCAATATCTTTATTTTGACTATACTCTAACAATTTACTCCCCTCCGTATCATTAACACTTTGTATGAAACTCATATTGCATTAAAGTTATTATTTGGCAAGATATTATTTTCAGTAAGATTGTATGACTATAATCTCTAGTATTGATTTAACATCACAGTACAGTAACATCACAGCCTGTATTGTTATGCAGTGGTAAGCATAGGCCATAGCAACAACAGTAACAACACTTATTGTTCATGTAAATAAATAGGATCCAGCTGTATTTATTAGTCAATGTAATTTTTTATTTTACTTTGCGGTATTTACTCTTACTATAATAAAATAATAGTATTAAGATGTTTTTTCTTATTTTTTATTAGTTTCTACTTTTTATTAATCATGAGTTTATTTTCAGACAACATTTATTTTTCATTTACATTCATTCTTATTTTAATTTTATAGTTAATTGTTATTAATTTAGTACAGAAATATAATATTTAGAGGTGTATGGCTTTTAATGAGACTCTTCACTGCACATAGATGTTTAGACTATGAGGGGAGTGAATTAATCTGGTGAATTAACAATTGATTTGACTTGAGTAATATTATTCATACTATTTTATAGAATTACTAGCTGTGTCCTCCAATTGGATTAAAATATAAACAATAATGTTTTAGCTGGTTTATGTTTAATGTTAAATTTAACTAAGCATCACTTAGCCCATTTCAAAAGTGTAGTCACTAGTGGTGCAGTGCTGTAATCCAGCTGCTTGGGGACAAACTGTTGTGGAGATTGTAGGCAATACGTTCTATGCTCAGTCCACTTAATCCTAACATGGCGTTTACTCAATGGTTGCCATCGACATGGACAACATATTCCCTGCAAATAAGAAAATACATTTCGTCTATACTTCTAAATCCATGATTAAATGATTCGTTGGATATTTTCAAAACATCTTCTTTAGAATTCTGTAAAATTTAGGTATATTTTCTTGAGCTGCGTTCACACTAAGTAACGTGTTTTACAAACACGTTACTTATAACAAGTTAGTTGTAACATTTGTTTTACAACAAGAGTCCATCGGAACAAAATAGAAAAAAATCACTAGGAACATGTTACACATTTAGTCGCAGTGGCAACTTCGGGCGATGACATTGTACTTGCTGCTGCGTTTATTGTTCTGTGCTTGGGGAAAAAGTATACTAGAAGGTGGCATTGGGTACCACCAAGTTAAGTGTCAAGGAAAAGATACTGTGCCTATGACCTATTAAGTGATCTCGAGCGGACGACCGAGATTTGTTATCCAGAGATCTAAGAACGGACGGTCATTTTAAAAACTTTCTTTGAATGACTAGCCAGGATGTTGACTATTAGTATTTATAATTGGCAAACAGATTGCTAAAAAAGATAGCAACTTCCGTGATGCTATTCCAGTGTAAGAAAGAATTGCCGTGATGGTTAGAATGACTAGCCAGGATTTTGAACTGTTATTATCTCTAATTACTATACGGAAAAATTGGCAAGCTAAAAAAGGCAACTTCCGTGATGATATCCTAGTGAAAGAAGGGCTTGCCGTCACACTACTGGTTTTGGCCATAGAGACATATAAGAGTCAGTCTTAGTAAGTTGAACCCTTGATTATATACACCTACAATAGATAAACCATCTAATAGGAATATTTGTGGCAGTAATTTTGTTAGTTAGTGTGGCCCGCAACCACAGCTGTTTTAAACTGCATTACATTTACATGGAGCTACACTAGCACTCCACAATGGACCACAAAAACAGCTGATATTTTGAGACTCAAAATTTAACATTGGATGGGAAATCTATTTGTGTATAAAATCAATGGTTGAACCTAAACACTTCGGCCTGCCGCCACTCCACCATAGTGTTATTTATTGTTAAAACGAGATAGTATACTACCATAGACCTTCTATTATACCCCACTACACACCATAATATTCCACCTCAAACTTTCTACTCCTACCACCCACACCAACTCTTTTCGTAACATGTTACAGATTGTAGGGAGAAAAATCAACTTGTATAACTTTTTCGTATAACATATTACGTGAATGCAGCTGTACGGTTAAAATGTTATAACTCTATACACGACATAACTGTCTACTCTGGTAACAGCTGCTTAAAGCATCAGCTGAATGTTGGAAAGGTTAAGGTTATGTTGATGTGAGAAATACGTGTTTATTTCTAAAATCTTTGTTGTCTATATATCTGGTGTAATGATGTTACATACTACAATTATTTCTTTGCTTCTTACTGTAATTGTCACACCGCATTCTTTAACTGAGATTTCCCCCTCTTACAAAAAAGGTTTAGTAGGTACATTAGGTGTAGTTTCTAGTCAATACCAGCCTGTTATTTGTAATGGAACTTTCAACACCCTTTTTTCTGGGAATGTTAACAGTAATCTTGAATATATATTCGTATTCCCCTACAACAAGGTAAGCGTTAGTAGGCAACACATTCATCTTAGCATAATGAAACTTTCTAATAAAAACAATCTAGACATCTTTTCTTCACAGGAGAAAGATGTCTTTTATAATACACTATTAAATATGCTGTGGTTGGCTCAGTTGTTTTAACCTATTAGCTGGCGAACATCGGATATATGGTGAAAGTGACTGCCGTCTATATGGTTTGCCATGATTTCGGAATCGTGTGATAAAACTTTTATTTAACGTTGTTTTGTTCTTGTGATGTGTCAAAATGACTTATTACATCACTAATCAATGTTATAATGTTGTTACTATTTAGGATGTATTTATCAAAATTTATTATGACGGCAAAATCAGCTGGCTGTAATTGAGGCTTCAGCGGTAGACCAGTTTTAACTACATAATATGTATTGTGATTGCAAATTTATGTAACCAATTGATAGAATAAAATAAGTTTATTCCAAAATCTTACATAATTGTGGCCTCACTAAATAAAAAAAAAAAAAAAAAAAAAAAATGTCAGAATGTTCCATCTCAACTATAACATATAATAAACAAGGTATTTATGCAGTTTCTGCCACTAAACAAAATTGGGAAATTTTACTTTAAGTGGGTCTAGAATTGACTGTATTTTCATAAGATATGCTTTTTATTCTGTGAAAATCAGGAATTATACCGAAAAATTTGAAAAACCCAATTTCACAGATTCTAGTATTTCTGTCATATTTTCGTTAATTTAAATGGTATTTTAATCATCTTTTTTTATTTTGTTGTGTTTATTTGCACTGAATAGAAATTTTAGAACTATTTTGGACTATTAAAATTATTTGTTGAGATATAACGGAATAACTTCTGTTGCGGTGAATCGCGATCAGCGGCTATTACACAATCATTATATACAACAACTATTAATCAGGAAAACCGAATTCACCCAAATCCCCGCTGGAGTTACGGCCAGCAGGCCGTCACGGAGGCCAAACACTCGAATTTAACACAAATTACGAATTTTTGTTGAGTAAATAGACAAGTAGGATAAGTTAGGTTATGTTTTGTTAGATCAGTAAAACATGCATTTTTCGGGATGAAAAAATAATTTTACTGCAGAACCAGTTATATATATTGGTGTTCAGCATTAAAAAACACGTGAAATGAAAAAAAAATTTAAAAGACGATTTAAAAAAATTTGTTATTTTCACTATTAGATAAAAAACTAGTTTTTCGATATTTCGGTTAAAAACAAGTTTTCTGTGGATTAAATCAACCTCCTCAAAGGTATAAACTTATATTTCACCACTTTCAACAAGAAATCATATTTTCAGAGGTGACAAGAAAGTGCATTAATACCATAAATAATATAAATTAGTACATAGTGAAATAATACATTTAACATAGTCCTATCAATAAAATTGTAACAGAAACAATGGTAATTGGTGGGCAAATAATTCACCTACTTTTATATAAAGTTACTTTTAAGAAAGTTAATTCATAATACAGAAGTAGTTTATAATAACAAGTACTATGATTTATAAAAAAGGTTTTTCCCAAAGATGGTGCCTTTGTTGTTTGTACATTTTATGACAAATGGGTGGATGGTGATTAACCTTCCCTTGCCCCAACTTAAAAATAGGTTTCGTCTGTCAGATGTGATCTAAGATGCTCTAGACCTCGACAAACCAATGGATATATTTCTAAATTTATCATTATATTTGGCAATTAATATTAGGCTATAATCGTATTATTATTATTATTACTTATCAGGAAAGTTTTTAAGTATTTCCTTGCCCCAGACACAACATCATGAATATTTTAAACTTAAGGCAAATAATATTAATGATTATATGAGTGTAGTCTGGTTACTAACTGAGTTTGACTCTCCCTCAGAAAGGTAATTTATTAGTAGCTCAATAGCCAGGGCAACTAATTGATAAGCCTAATACTCAGTACTCTCCCCTTTCCAACATCCGAACACTGACTACCACCCAACAGGGACACTCCAGACTTCTCTAATAGTGTCCACGTGGATGGCAACAATTGAACGGAAGCCATGTCAGTATTAAGAGGCCACAGTATAGAACCTATCACTTACAATATTCACAACACTTTGTCCCCCAAGTAGCTGGGTTACAGCATTGCGCCACCAGTGCTGTTAGTATATTTACCAATATACCAAGTAAATCTATAAATACAAAATCCAAATACCACTGACTCACTCATTGATCACTATATCTGGAAAACCACTAAACCTCCGAGGCTGAAATTTTGTAGGATGATTAGTCCTATGTTGTAGGTTTTCAATAAGAAGGGATTTTAAAATATTCTTCGAACGCAAAAAGATTCTAGAAACGAAATGGCAGCCGTTTTAGTGCCTACAATATTGAAATGTTAAAAACATGTTTTCCAATTTAGCCTGTAGCATATAAAAAGATGGCATTGAAAAAGTAATAACATTTTCAGTAACAGATCTTAGACAATCTACAACTTTGTTCAGACTATGACTTACCCCTTTAACCCATTGGTAGAGCTAGATTTTCAATTTGTTTGTGCGAAACGGATCAAAACGGACATTTTAAACACTCTGATAGTAGGTTTATATGGTTTTCTCAAATAAATAATCATATTCTTTAGAAAAAAACCATAATTTTGCAGGGGGAAAATCTGTATAATTACGCAATCTTCATATTGTAAGAAACATGTGAACATGGTAAAACACCACTGATTCAGGTTCAATTACGCTACTAACCGGCAAGTTTTAAAACTATATCAGATGTTATAAACTTTAATACTTACTTTTTCCTGTGCAACATGTGTTATACCACATGTTTAATATTATATGTTTTTGTATTGTTGATTTTTTGGAGATATTTTGTTTATGTTCCTAGTGAAAGTAGTTAACTAAATGAAGTGTTGTATTGTGAGTGAGCTCTTTTAAATATAAAATACAATTTATTACTCTCTATTTAGTATAGTTTGCATTTTTCTTGGATATATATATATATATATATATATATATATATATACTTGTAGAAAGATTCATATTAGTTAGGTTTTCATAATGATTGCGGGTCATTCCATGTCAGATCAACACACTTAAAATTAAAATTTTACCTCACCATTTTAGATTTGGCTCAAATTTGGTACACTTATAGTAGGTGTTAAAACTAAACAAAATTCCAAATTTCAAATTTTTATCTCAAGCCGTTTCCGAAATATGGCTATGTAAAGTTTTCAAAAATTTGCCGAAAAAGGGTAAACGTACTTTTCTTAAATTGCTCTAGGACCTGCACTAATTGAGCTAGAGAGCTGGGAGTGGTGTAATTTTTCAGCATTTCACTTGCTCTTTCCATTGATGTATAACTTGACATAGGTTGTCAGAAAAAGTTTTTTGTCAAAATACAAGTTTGAATTTTGAGTTAACATTTTGTCAAAAAGTACATAATTTAAAATTTTCAAAAAAATTCCATAAATTCTAAGTACTTTTGTCTATCACATAGTAAAATATTATTATGGGATGATAATGGGTTCATTGTTAAAAAATAATATTACTGAAGCTGGTTTTTCCCTGAAACCCGTTTTGGTTGCAAGGCTGCTGTATACCTTTGAAACAGATAACCAGATATTTTTGCTTCAACCAAAATTATTAAAATATAGTTCTTAACTAATATGGCATAATTTAAAATATAAATAATTGGAAACATTAACATGAATACATAGGCTATATATTATTAAAAAATAATAATGAGGTTTAAAATTTATTTATTTTTAAATATTAATTTAGAAGTAAATATAAGCCTCTGGTCTATATTAATATAGAATGTATGATCCCAACAGATAGTACAAATAAATGTACATTCCATTTTGCTAAGACTTGAGCCAATCTCTGCAGGTTGGAACAAGTGGGCTGTTATCTGTGCAAGTTGCAACAGGCATGATTCTACACTGCTTGTCTGTACACTCAGTCAGTTACTAAACTCTTTGCTGAGAGGATGTGTTCTGTGAGTGAATACCTCATTGAGAAAATACCTCATTTGTGTTTATAAAAGTGCTTAGTGTTTGCTTTTAACTTTTAATGTAAATGTATTGTATAAATGTTATTATTTTTAGTAGTTTATTTATTTTATAGCAAGATTATAAATTGAAAAGTTGTTTTTAAGTGTTTACTTCAAAATGGAACATAATAAAAAGTGTATCAGTGGGGTGAGAGTGCAATGTTGTAATCCTTTGATTAAACCAAATCATTTTATTAGGGACAGAAAAAACTGAGAATTGTCACATCTTGGATGATTGAACTATTTCCCCATATGCCAAATAGAGCCATGATTTGTGACAAATGTAGAAAAGATGTATCTAAGATGAAAAGTACAGAGCCAAGTAATGTTGAAAATCCCATAGGCCTGGATGATGATTCTTCTGGATCGGAAATAGCTGTTCAGGGCCGAGACCCAGATTTCACCACAACTTCAGTGGTTGTAGAAGCACTCAATACATCGCTTCAAGAAATAGGTGAGTCTCCGATTCAAAAGAAAAAAATTACGTCCAAGCACTATGCCACATCAAAAGTTAAAAAAATCTCGTCATCAATTAAACGTAGCCTGTTTGTTGCTGCTGAATCTTTCTCGTCAGAAAATGAAACGGACATTGAAGAATCTCTGCTTCAAAATCTCAAAACTAACTTTATGAATTCAACAAGTAGGGCCCAAAAACTTATGATTCTTACAAGTTTACCTGAACAGTGGAGTATCAGGAAGATAATGCGTGTATTCAATGCGCCTAATTACCTAGTCCGCCAATCAAAAAAGATTTTGAAAGAAAAAGGTTTTATGGAGGGTCCGAACCCTAGACCAGGAAAATGTTTACCAGTAGATACAGTTGAAATTGTTCATTCATTTTATGAAAGTGACGAAGTGAGCCGGGCAATGCCAGGTATTAAAGATTGCGTGACAGTAACCGAACCAGATGGAGTTAGGAAAAAATTATCTAAAAGACTGATTCTGAGTAATCTTAAAGAGGCTCACAAACATTTTAAAGACAAGTATCCTAATATAAAAATTGGATTTTCTAAATTTGCTGAGTTAAGACCAAAACATTGTGTTTTGGCTGGACAGAGTGGCACACACTCTGTTTGTGTCTGCACAACTCACCAAAACGTTAAATTAATGATAGAAAATGCCAAATTAAATACTGTTACAAGTGGTAACTTGCAAAATTATAAGCAGTGCATTGCAAAAATGCTTTGCAACCCATCTTCGATAGATTGCAACATGGGGCAGTGCGAATATTGCCCAGGAGAGACTGAACTTCACAACATTTTGGAAAACTCTTTTGAAGAAAATTTAATTGAACAAGTTAAATTCCGCCAATGGGTCTCAGTCGATCGCTGCAATCTGGAGACATTAGAGAAGACTTCCGAAGAATTTATAGATTTATTCTGTAGCAAGATGACCTCTTTGGTTCGACATGACTTTATTGCCAAGCAACAAGGATCATTCCTCAACTCGACAAAAGAAAACCTTAGTGATTCAGAATTTGTTGTTACTTGTGACTTTTCTGAAAATTACAGCATAGTTCTTCAGGATGAAGCTCAGAGCTACCACTGGACAAGTCAACAGATCACAATCCACCCTTTCGTAATATATTACAAACAGGAAGACAAAATTGAGCATGTTAGCTTTGTAATAATTTCTGATTGCTTAGAGCATAATACTATAGCGGTTTACACATTTCAAAAGAAGCTGATCTCATATCTCTCCAGTAAGTTTCAAAATCTGCCAAAAAAATCTACTATTTTTCTGATGGTTCTGCCGCTCAATATAAAAATAAGAAGAACTTTCTAAACCTTTGCCTGCATCTGAAAGATTTCAACATTGAAGCTGAATGGCATTTTTCAGCCACAGCTCATGGAAAAGGGCCTTGCGATGGAGTAGGGGGTTCCGTGAAAAGACTAGCAGCTCGTGCAAGTTTGCAAAGACCATACCACAACCAGATCCAAACTGCAGAAGATCTCTTTCAATGGGCAGTAGATAATATTACGAAGGTAGATTTTACATTTTCCACTCAAGAGGATTACGCTGCTTCAGAAATCTTTTTGAAAAGCCGTTTTGAAGAGGCGTTAACAATTAAGGGAACACAACAATTACATGCATTCATTCCCATCAATGAATCAACACTAACAGTGAAACACTTTTCTGGTAATGAGCAGGGGTTGGAGGTGGAAGTAGCCAAACCCCTCCACACACTTAAATTAGAAGACATAACCGGTTACGTCACCACAGTGTATGACAAAAAATGGTGGCTTGGGTATGTTTTAGAAAAAAAATGAAGAACTCGATGAAGTCAAAATAACTTTTCTTCATCCAAGTGGACCAGCAACATCATTCTCATACCCTAGACAAGCAGATGTACTGTGGGTGTCAGTTGTGGACATTCTAAAAAATGTTAATCCAGTCACTCCAACGGGGAGAACCTATGTTCTTGGACAAAGTGATGTGAAAGAAACCCAAACGGCATTTTTAAAATTAAAGTTGTAAACAAGACAGTTTTTGAGAATATAAACTACTTTCATCTTGATACCTATTATATCAGGTTAGTCTGAATTCACATGTTCCACATTATGATATTGTTACTTAAAAAATCATTGTATAGTTAAATTTACCTAAGTATAAACAGAATAACTCTATTATTCAAAATTAAATATATTTAATCTGTAATAATGTATACATTTTCAACCTTTATCCATTTTATATATTTATACATTTTAAATTATGCCATATTAGTTAAGAACTATATTTTAATAATTTTGGTTGAAGCAAAAATATCTGGTTATCTGTTTCAAAGGTATACAGCGGCCTTGTAACCAAAACGGGTTTCAGGGAAAAACCAGCTTCAGTAATATTATTTTTTAACAATGAACCCATTATCATCCCATAATAATATTTTACTATGTGATAGACAAAAGTACTTAGAATTTATGGAATTTTTTTGAAAATTTTAAATTATGTACTTTTTGACAAAATGTTAACTCAAAATTCAAACTTGTATTTTGACAAAAAACTTTTTCTGACAACCTATGTCAAGTTATACATCAATGGAAAGAGCAAGTGAAATGCTGAAAAATTACACTACTCCCAGCTCTCTAGCTCAATTAGTGCAGGTCCTAGAGCAATTTAAGAAAAGTACGTTTACCCTTTTTCAGCAAATTTTTGAAAACTTTACATAGCCATACTTCGGAAACGGCTTGAGATAAAAATTTGAAATTTGGAACTTTGTTTAGTTTTAACACCTACTATAAGTGTACCAAATTTGAGCCAAATCTAAAATGGTGATGTAAAAGGTGTGTGTTGATTTGACATGGAATGACCCTTGCATTTTATAGATTTTATTTTTTGTGTGTATTTTTTCTTTTTTTTCACCCATTAAAATAAATTGGTTTACAGGAATATACACAATGGAGGCCATACAAGTTAATGGTTTCATGCCACCTCACCGTGCTATGCATATTGAGGAAGACGATGCCTGCTTTTTCCTTCAATTTGTTACGGTATTGCCTCGCGCCCCATGATATATTAGTATATATATTTCAAAGCTAGGATCTTCTTCAAACAACGGTTCGGTGTGAAATCTTGGTTAGCCCATCTGATGGTGGGTTTTCTGTTGAAAGTCATGGAGTGAAAGTCAGCGGTACAGTTCAACCCTATGCTTTCCTGTAATTAGGAACTGTGAAGTCTATAAAGTACATTTTAAGTATAACGGGAAGTAACCAAGCAGCTTTTGGCTTAAAGAAGGAGTGGGGTGAAATATCCAAGTATGAAGCAGGATACTACACAAGTAGTTCAGAAGCTGCATGGAGAATCTTCTTCTTCCCTAGGCCTATACATGAGAGATTCCCCCTTTGATGCATCTTTCTGTTCATCAAGAGAATGGCCAAAGAGTTTACTTCATTGTTAGTAACGCCTCCAGAGAAAGGTCAAACCCCTTCTAACACCCCTGGTATTCTTTAAGCTCTGTAAAACAGATTCTTTTGCAAAAGAGCTTTTGAACAGCGAAGTTCCTGCTAACTATATGTGGAAGAACAATAATTTCCTCCAATTGAAGCAAGGACAGGCTGTCCCGGGTCATCCAGAAGTTAAATATGATCAAGTGCTTGTGCTTAGTAGAGTATATACTTTACACCCTGACAATGCCAAATGTTATTACTTGCTACTCCTACTTCACAATGTATAAAGTCCTACGTGCTTTAATGATTTAAAAAAGTGTCAGATGTGGTTCACCCAACTTTTCAGTCTACCTGCCGAACTTTGGGGTTATTGAAGGATGATGCTCTCTGGAACAGAACTCTGGAGGAAGCCATCTTTTCTGACTCCACAAAAAAAATTGTCTACTCTTTGCTGTGATATTTTAGTTTTGCCATCTGGCTGATCTGTTAACACCAAAAGAAAAACAAGTACAGCATAACAGAGAATGTCATAAGGCAAATAATAAAAGACTGTAAAGATATTAACATTCAAGCAATGATAAAAGTTTCTCACAATAAATCCTTTGAGCTGTTGTAAGCGATTGTGTGTCCAATTTCCAACTATTCACTCCTGAAAGAACTGACTTATGACATTGTCCAGCTTTATAAATTAGTTCATCTAAACTTAACAACACTTAGTTCTGAACAAAATGTATTATATACTGAAGTTTTTAAAAGCATTGATTAAGATTCTGGACAACTTTTCATCTCAGATGCATCCAGTGGAACTGGCAAAACTTTCTGTCAATAAATCTATTCCTTGCTAGCATAAGAATTCATGAAGAAATTGAAATGTCTGTAGCATCATATGGCATAGCAGCAACTTTGTTGAATGGTGGAAGGACATCACACTGTCTTTAAATTTCCTCTAAATTTAAACATTAGTGAGGCTTGGCTGTGTAACATTTCAAAACAGTGATACGGCTAGTGTACTAAGGGTGTGTGTAAGTTCATTGTTGAGATGAGGTCACCATAGCCACAAGTATAGAAGAATTGGACAACACTCTACAGGAGTAGCAATTGTCTAATGGTTAGGATGACTGTCTCATTTGCCAGGGACTTTAGGAAGACACTGCCAGTTGTTTCTCGGGGAATACATGCTGATGAGGTGAAGGCCTACCCCCCTACTTGTGGCCTAAGATTGAAGTGCGATCCTTGCGAGTCAACATGAGGGTGCACCTTAAAGGAAATCTAGGTGCAAAGGAGTTTGCTAACTTATTTCTTGAAACAGGAGATGGGAATCTACATGAAGAAGATGGGTTGGTGAGTGGTGAGTATTCCAAGTAAGCTATGTAAAATTGTCAAAGATCTGAACAGTTTATAAGGTAAAAATTTATTCCAACTTAAACACGGAAAGCTTGGCGTGGCTTTAGAAAAGAGCAATTCTCACACTGAAAAACGATACAGCAGCATGCATTAATGATTTGTTATTTAACCAACTTCATATCGAAATGGTTATTTGTCAATCTGTTGACTCTATTTTAGAGTTACAAGATGCAGTTCATTATCCTGTAGAGTTCTACAACAACTTAAACTCTCAAGGGATTCCACCTCACAAGCTCTGTTTGAAAATTAGAACTTCAATAATACTCTTGCAATTTAATTCCTCCAAAACGTTGCAATGGTACACAAAAGCATGTAAAAGCCTTATTGAAGCAAACATATTCACAGGTTGTGGCATGGAAGAAGCAGTTCTTCTACCCAGAGTCACTCTGATTCCATCTGTCTACTAACAAAGATTTTTAAGTTATCTGTGCAAATACTTTCTGTTTAAGCGGCTGCAGTTTCACGTCAAAGTTTGCTATGTTATGACGATAAATAAAGAGCAAGGATAGTCTTTAAAAGTGGCTGGAGTGGATTTAAAAATCAACTGTTTCTCTCTTGGCAAACTTTTTTTTTTTTTTATTTTTTTTTTTATTCATAAGACGCCGATCGTCAAGATATGGGTGAATATGGATTTCGATTGAGTGTGATGAGTGTAGATGAGCGAATGTAGTCATTGTTACAAACTAAGGCCGACTATTCCTTAGAAAGTGTCATTAATTAATAGCCCAATGACAAATGAACAGCCGGTGGTTACCAGCTGATCCTTCTCAAAATGTATTGACTCTGATTGGGATCGAACTGACAACCTTTAGCACATGAAGCTGGGATTGAACCAACTACGCTACCAAAACTATGTGCCTGCTCTCATGAAAGTTTTTCTGATTGTTTGGTAATATTATAGCCAGATGGGAGACGAAAAATATCGTTTATAAGGAAGTTTTATAAAGAAAAAACCTACAAACACAGCAGACTTGTAAACAGTCTGAAAATATGGCAAGAAACCATAAGCAAGTGTAGACGACTACACCGTACCGAAGCACTGGCAGTCGGCTAGTAAATAAATATAGCTTGGTATATAGGTAAAAAAAGGTAAATTAATTGGTTGAATACTGTCATGAATTGTATTTGTAAATATTTGTTGGGACATCCTAAAAAGAATTTTATGATATGTAAGAAGTTCGCTAAACATTAGAAGCCTTTATTGTTCTTAAGAATTTTTGTGCTAGTATAGAGTGTTACTACTGCCAGTCATTGGGTTAAGAGATCATTTGGTTGGTGGAACTAAGCACCACCAATATGTTATATGATTTAATTACAAAACAAGTGAACATAACACAACACATTTATTTGTATGAAACTGTTTCTCATTTTGGTCAAGAATTTCTCATCCAAAGTGTAGGTAAATATCCATTGCCTAGTTGCAATATAATTGATAATTATGGTGATCAATTTTAATACACCATAGTTACCTTCTTCAGACCAGAGGGATTACAATTGGTGTTCAACTACACTGCTTTTATAGTAACACTTATCACAGTCAAGAAACTCGTAATGGTTGGCCGGAATTTTGAAAATAGTGACTATTTACATATGAGAAGATTAGTATTAACACACTTACTTTTATTGGATACGTAACTATCCTCTCTCTGTGGATCTCCCTCAAATCTTAAAATTTGATCGTCAGTTGGTAAAATGTAGTCTATTTTCAGGGAAGATAGTTTTTGCTGTAGGGAGGAAGATATCTCATTTTGTACTTTTATAAACCCCTAGTTGTTATAATATTATATTTTTTAAACATATTTCCTCTCTTTATGCACTTTTATTTTGACGTGAATGTTTTTATGAAGAAAACTATTTTGGTCTGTAAAAGTTATTTCTCAAGATTACAAGATAAACTTCTAAACTGCAACAAATCATGAACATATGCACAATAATAATATGTATAAGCCACAAACTATAAACTATCACAAAGTAGAAGTTCGTATGCATTTTGGTCATTGGAAGATCAAGTTGTCAGAAAACTAATTTTAACGCATACTTGCTTATTGTTGAAGATATATAGGGTTATGATGTGTTTGGTTGGGTAAGTTAAAGTGACAGGACATTGAACAAGTAGTTTTAATTCACACTGACTTACCTTCTTAACATAACCCAGTATTGGTTCAATGTCAATGAAGGTTTAGATTTTTATTGACCTTGATAATTGTTTCTGTGTCTGTTAAATAGCATACATACATCACATTACCTTCTTACACACATGCAAGTATTTTTCTGAATGCTTAAAAAACTAAAGACACCCAAAATGTGGTGTTTTCTGTGGGTGTTTGGAAATCGTCATAATACATAGTTGTGACACATTTGTACTAACATAAGATAAGATTACTATATTTTTTCTTGTATTTGTTTCAGACACTCAGTCTCCCACCCAGAGTCACTGTTGAAAGTAAAACAGCTGTTCATACAAGGCCGCTTCTAGTTGTAGTCACTCAACTAACATCTGTTTTATCTTGGCAAGTTCCACTTGAATATCAAAACTCTACTGGAGGGTACGTTATCTTTGAAATAATTTTATAGCTATACACAATAGATTGCTATTTAATATTGTTTTATCAACTTGTTTTTCTAAGATGAAGTGTTTTATAGTATTAATCTGATGGCTGTTGCAACCCTCTAACATCATGGATAGTCATATATATTTGAGGAGCATTATATCATAGCAATATTCATTGGTTAGAAAACATCGACTATGGTCACTCTATATACACTATATTGATTGCCAATACAAATTATTATCATCAAAGCCTTTATAGATTACCGATCTTTACCTTGCTTAAAGTACTTTATCTGTGACTAACGGCATATTTCATAATATTTATTCTTAGAGCTATTATGTCATTTTTAATGTATGTTGTAGGAGTGCAAGGACAAACATTAAGTTGTAGCTTATATTTATGCTTAATGTAAAAATAAAATACGTTTAACGTTTAACACTGCATTGATCTTGCAGAACATAGTTAAGTGGGTGGTATACAAGACAAACTATGTGAATACAGTAAACCCTCGGTTTAACGACCCCGATTTAATGGACAGCTTACAGCTGCATTACATTATCTAAAATGCTATATTATTATAGAAAATTAAAGAAAAAAAATTACTATTTATAAAATATATATGTTAATTGCCTTTATACAATACTTATTTGTATATTTTATTAATCTCTGAGTTAACTATTAGCTGGCAGCATCTCAGTTAGTTTTGAAGGTGTGGCAATCTCATAACAGCTTGAGGTAAGTTCACTCTGATTTAACGAACAATCAGCAAACTAGAGCCTGTCCCATATAATCTGTTAAATCAAGGGTTTACTGTACTAATTACTGCCGGCCTACTGTTGTGCATTGCCAATATAAAGTGCTGCTTGGTTTTTTGGCACTTAAGGAATTGGCAGAATTTCTTGAAAACTAGTGAGGCATTTACCTCTCTGGTTTTGTAAGACAAAACAAAAGGATTTTTTAGTATTGCAATGAAACTCAGATATCGCCTTTGCCACAGTAATTGATGAGAACCAATTATCAGCTATTATATTGTGTTTAGTGCCAATCACTGGTTCCACAAATCAATTAACTCCATCACTAAAGGAATTTGTGTTTAGGGGCCTTCTGACTGAATTCCTAAATGTACCTGAAGATTAAGTTCGTAGTAATTAATTACTAGATGATGTTGAGCTAACATTGTTATTCCGTATTTAGCAGGCTTTTTAGGCGTCTTTTGCCAGGTGACAGATGCATTGACCCCTCAAAGATACTAGTTGCTTGTTCAAGGTAAGGTATTTGGTTGGTTTATACATTTTCGCAGTTATTCTAGGTTATAATACTGTAAACTTCACTTTATCTGGACCCAAATCATCCAGATACCGGATTATGCGGATTGGCTGAACAATGTAATACAATTTTAAGTGATGTACTACCATAATCGCATGCCGTAGTCTTCACAAAATGCCTATAAAAGCTCCATGATAAACTCAACACAACTGAGCTGCTTGCATAGTATAACAAACATTGCAGGTGCAGTGGACAGTAACATTCTGTACACTTTACTTTAATATGTGTATTACTAAATGGTTTTCTGGCGATCCACAAGGAGAAACATAATTTTTTTGTTGAGTTGTTTTAATTTTAGTGCAGTTAGTTATAGTTTTATTTATTGTGTTTTTATGGCATTTCTAAATAAAAATAGTGGCTGTAAAAGAAAGAAAGTTGAACAGAAATTAAACGCTGTGAAGAGACTTGATGCAGGGGACATAATTCCTCAGGCGACTGATGCCGCTGATAATATGAGTCAGAATCAGAATTTTCTGCATGTTGTCTGTTGTGCGTATATTGCTTATGGTTTCTTTTAGGTGCTTCCATACCGACATTTATTTGATTTTATCCAAACTTCTTACATCCGGATCTATGGGTCTATGGGTATACGGATCAGAATACACCACCACATTAATCCGGATAAAACAAAGTTTGCTATACTTATTTCTAGACTGAGGAATATAAACAATTAAAGTAATTTAATATATATATATATATACGAGGGCCGTTCAGAAAGTAACCTCCGATTGGTCACAGTGCGGGTTGTGGGGGGAGTAGCGACGCCATCTTGCATTCACGCACTCAACAGGTCAGTCGGCATCAAGCCGTGGTCGAGTGAACGTCGTACCTGCGCTAGTGTAGTTTTTGTGGCAGTTTGAAATGTGCGCTGCAATAGAAAACCCCGCCAAATGCGAAGTGCGTGCTGTCATAAGGTTTTTTACAGCCAAAGGATATTCTGCAGCAGCTATTCATCGTGAGATTTGTGCCGTGTACGGACCAAGAGTTATGAGTGAAGGAGTTGTCCGTGAATGGGAACGTTTATTTAAAAGTGGACGAGAAAACGTTCATGATGAAGAGAGGAGTGGTAGACCATCATTGGTGACTGACGAACTTGTTCAGGCAGTTGATGCAAAAGTTCGTGAAAATCGACGTTTCACAATGTCGGAGTTATCTACTGTTTTTCCACAGATTTCTAAGACTCTCTTGTACGAGATAGTGACAGCAAGATTGGGTTACCATAAGTTCTGTGCACGATGGGTGCCCAAAATTCTTACCGACCACCACAAAACTCAAAGAATGGCCTCTGCATTAGACTTTCTGTCACGTTATGAGGACGAAGGAGAACCATTGTTAAACAGAATCCTGACCGGTGACGAAACCTGGATTAAGTACGTGAACCCTGAGACAAAAGAACAATCAAAGATGTGGGCACATTCAAAGTCGCCTACCAAACCAAGAAAAGCCTTGCAAGATTTTTCTGCCAGAAAACTTATGGCAACGGTGTTTTGGGATGCCAAAGGGGTGTTGTTGGTTGAATTCATGGAACGTGGGACGACCATTAATCAAGACGTGTACTGTGAAACACTAAAAAACTTACGACGGGCTATACAGAATAAACGCCGTGGTATGCTGACTTCCGGTATCGTTTTTTTGCACGATAACGCCCGTCCTCACTCTGCTCGCAGAACAACGGCCCTTCTTGAGTACTTCAAGTGGGACGTTTTCAACCACCCACCTTATAGCCCAGATCTGGCGCCAAGCGATTATCACCTCTTCATGCATATGAAGAAATGGCTCGGGTCCCAGCGGTTTGATGACGACGAAGAGCTCAAAGATGCAGTCACAGGCTGGCTCCAGGCACAAGCGGGTGATTTTTATGCAGAAGGAATTTCAAAGCTTGTGAAGAGATACGATAAGTGCCTCAATCGCTATGGAGACTATGTAGAAAAATAGTGCAAAGATGTAGTTGTAAGATGTATATATTAAAATATTTTTATTTAACTTGGTGTATTTTTTTAAATCAACCGGAGGTTACTTTCTGAACGGCCCTCGTATATGTATATATATATATATATAAAATGGCAATTTTGCAATACACACCTTGCAAAATATAAAAATGAACTTTGTTTATTATAAAACAGTCATAATAGGATTCAAAAGAGATTTGAATTGGAAAAATTCAGATAGTATAAATGTTAAAATTGTATTGATTCATGATTAATAAGACAGTTTATAATTTTTAAAATTATTAATTTAATCTATTTCTAAAGAATTGAGAACATCTCAACGTTACATATTTACAATATCTATTTTGTAAACAAGAATCTAAACTACAATTTAAATATTAAATAATATTATTATAACAGTAAACAAATTACAATACTTATTTAGTAGTTTTCACAGTGTAACAGATGCAGTAAGCCAATGCAGTATAGTGACAATAGACAAGACCAGGTAGCCACATCCAAAGAAAAACGATTTATAATAGTAGTACAAAGAACATGCAGTAATGTGGAATACCTGAGTGGGAGGAGTAAAGATATCAGCAAACAAAACGAGTCATTTGGGTGAAATGAGTCGACTCATGGAGTTGAAAAAGAGTTCTTTCTAAACAGTCTACTGTCCATCACTAGTGCCAGCACACAAGACTCCCAGTATAAATAAAGTTCTAATTGGGGCTATAATCTCAATTTCATCTATCCACTTAGCATATCTGTTCCTTAGTAGGTTTTTAAAATTTTTTCTTTATAAATAATGGTGTTATCAACAAGATTTTAAACTATATTATCATCAAAAAAAAACTCAATTTATTTGAATGCATACTGTTACTAATTTTTCTTCACCTTGAGGTCCAGGCCATGTTGTGGAACAGCTCAAAGTTCTAACTTAACTAATATCTTTCCCAGTATAACATTCACGTTGCAGTATATCGTGCTCAGTTTATGTTCGGTCATCTTGATTCTTGGTCAGTCATCACTCTCGTCTGTACTTTTTTCTTATGTTCAGCTGTGTCACTATCGTGTTGTTCTTCAATGAATTCCTCTTTTTTATCCTAATCTGACGCCAATAACACAATTTTATTATCACTTGTAGTTTATGTAAGCCAGCGATATAGTTGTTCTTGATTCCAACTATCCGAATCGCTTTCAGAATGTCATAAAAGAAATCTTACAATCCTCAGTTTTATAATTTTGTTCTAGAAAAAATTAATATAACTGTTTCTAATCATTAGAAAAAAGAGTAGTGTTTTTAATCCTTAGAAAAATAAATCATACATATATGTATCACAATAAATAACACATAATATGCCTCAGTAAAAACTGTGCACTGTAACACCATCTACAGTGTAATTATGAAGAAAAATCTAAATTCTGCCAGGAAACATAATGCGATAGGGATAATGTATTGTCTACTCACGCTATTGTCCTTCCCTCTGTCAAGTGGATGCGTGTCCTGGCTGCCTAAAAACGGAAAAGACAGTCAAACATATAAAGCATATTTAACTAAGATGTTTGGCAAGCAATAACATTTGTTTACAGGATGGTACGTAAATACAGTAAACAAATTGTACACTATTGTACACTGTAGTATGTAATTAAACTGTGATTAATTATGTAATAAATGCCCTATCGCATTAAAAATATTGTTTTATATCCCATTTCAATATACATGCATCATGTAATTACATGCAGTAATTAAATAAAATGGACTGCTTTTAGGCAAAAATCTGACTATCCGAATAGGGCCCAGTCCCAATTGATTCAGCTAATTGGAGTTCTACTGTAATTGGTTCCTGATCGATGTAATAATGGTTGGAGTTCTTATTTCGCAGAAAAGAAAACGATTAATGGGAACATAAAATCTTTAAACCAATTCTGTAATGGAAAACTTGTTCTTATCCTTAATTACTCAGGGAGAGTGTGCAGTTTAAGAACTGTTGTTTTCAATTTGTTTTTTATTACGATTTGGCAGTTGATAACAGGTCGCATCTATATGTATCGATACTTGCAAACAGTATTATAGCCTTTCATAGACAACCTTCAGTTTCTAATTCCATGATTTTGGGGTTAAGTGTTAGAGAGGACTCACCTATAATAATAACTCGCCCCATAATAAAGGTAATTTTCATTTCGTATTTTCGTTATTTTATATCTGTTCCGTCATATTGCCACACCAACTTCGATTTTATTTATTGCAATCAACAGTGTCATCTCTGGTTAAAGCCGTAACATGAGAAAGAATTAATAGAGGATCAGTGTAAGAAATACTCAATAAAACTGTTTACCTTAGCTATTGAAAGATCATACAATCTTATTGCAATAATTTTATAGAAATGTTTGCTAAATAATGGTAATATGGAAATAGTCTGAATGCTAAATATTCATAACTACGTATAGAGGATAGTTAGAGGTTGAGGGATGAAATTTGCATCACTTTAGAGTGTTAACCTTTGTATAACCTCTGACCATAGAAACAAGAAGACTGGCCACTCTTATGGGTTCCGTTTAGCCGGGTTTTATGGTGAAATAAGTTCTGTTACCTGTTTCACCTGTAGGGCCAGTGATCTCCCTACCTCCTATCTCTCTGTCTCTCTCCAGCACATGCTGAAATTACTAATAATAGCTAAGCTAATAGTTTTCCAAAGTTGTCCGAGTACTTAGTTGAAACAAATCTCCATTAGATCGCAGCACAGGCACATCTCTACAACATATTCGTTGGATTGAGCAGTCTGCTTGTTTCTTTATAGTATGGTATAGCAATCTTAAGAAATGGTAGTTGCAGGTATTTTATGTATCAGCTGTGATTGAAGTCAACCTGAATTAACTTAAAAATTAAAAAAACACTTTACTACAGATTTTAATTATTTCAGATTCACCTATGATCGTGTGTCAAGAACCTTGTGCCCAGATGATGGGGATGAAGGCGTCAATGACATTGTCATTACACTGTCCACTCGGAACAATGGCAGCATTGATTTCAATCTTTGGGTCAACGAGACTGAACACTTTAATGTTGAGTAAGTCCAGTTTTAAATTCTTTACACATAATTATGATATACAATAGTTTACACCTAATAAGAAATGTCTATTATTCTTCCAATAAAAAAATCTTATAATGCATAAAATGTTGATATATGATACAAAATTAACTTTGCTGTACAAGAGAAATACTTACAGAATAGTTCCCAAGTGCAGCAAAGACGCTTTGAGCACAAGTTGCACATAACATTTTTCCTACAGTTGAAATACAGTAGACTATATAAAAAGTAACATGTCAGTGCCATCCAGTTTACTAAATAAACCAACTTGTTTTAAGAATTGGGTTAAGTAAACAGTTCAGAACATTTGACAACAACAAATAATAAATCAGCTGTACTGTTTACAGAAGACGCTGCCAACTTAATTATTTCAAGCGTACACGACGTTAATTGGCTATTGCTAATAGATGTATTATTTATGTTATTAAGTTAAAAACTTGGAGTGCGGCAAAATAAGATGTTTAAGAAAATGGTAAAGTGTTTAAATGCAAGAATCGCCTACTTTACAATTTGTATTGAGTGCAAGGACAGCCACTTTTTTAGGCAAATGTAGCAAAAATGAATTAATAATTATTTTATAATAAACATATTTATAAAAAAAAATTGCTAGTATAATAATAGGGGATTTATTTACATTTTAAGGATAATATGCACAAATTTGTGGTAATTGTTTACAAAATTGGTTGTTATAAATTAATATGTTTAATGCAATTTAAGGTTAATGGTTCTGTGCTTGTAAAACTGAAAATTTATATTTATAATATTAATTATAATATTATTAAGTGATTATAACATGTCCATTTAAAATCGATTAATATGAACAATTTTAATAAAATAAAAATAGACTAAATGGATTGGAATTGAATAATGCAGTTTAGAAAACTTAAAAAGGTCTTATAACAGAGGCAGAACTTTTTAATAAAATTCTCCTCTAGTAAATAAAATTGATCAAGAAAGTCCTGAAAATAGAATGTTATGAAAAACATAATTAAATTTATTTATTTATACTAAATGATCGCGGGTAAGGAATAAAATAATGTCCTTTTGCAATTTGATTATTATAGTTCATCTTTACTTACTGTTTGATTACATATCTATATATTCACAGCTATATCAGTAGCAAGGTGTAATGTGGTTGTCTCTTTGAAATTCAAACAAGCTTTAGAAAGAAGTTAGAAATAATGCAATATATCACTGCTCTAGTATAGAAAAATAAAATAATTCTGATTTGAATTTAATGAAAGTGTTAAACTATTAATACATGCTATTTTGTAGGCATTCTAAACTTTATAACATACAACTATCAACAACGGAACCGCAATTCTTCAAGTTCACTTTTGACAAAGATATGAGTTCTGCGCTTATACATGTTGAGTCAGCAGATGCCACTTGTATGACGCTGTCAATACAGAATAGTTCTGTAAGTACCTTATTTTAGAAATCCCATTTATTAAAGTAGCTTATGTTCAAACAAACAACGTATTGTTTCCAAATATTTGACCATTCTGTTGTATGCTTCATATCTTTAGATGGGACTAATTGTTTGTTTAAATAAAAACAGTCATTAACCTTTTAGTACAATTAGGAACATATAAAAACTGTTAACAATTTTTAAAATTAGGTTTGATGAGTATTTTTGTCTTGATTTCCATCATCACTTTCCTCAAAATATAATTAATATTAAACAATTCTTTGGCCTCTTGTTTACTTATGCTTGCTGAGTCAAGCAGAGGCAGTTATTGGAGCAAACGGACACCTCTGTTTTTCTAGCAAATGAGTCCTCTACGTATCCGTCAGCAACAGTAGAGGATTTCCAGACTCCGTGTTTTAGGGTAAGCAAGTCACCCCTTCCTTCCTTAGGCATGGAAGCTGGGAGTGACTTTAATACAGGTGGACGTACAGTAGTATTAATTCACCCGACCTCCCATACACGTACAATAGTATTGACCCACCAGCCCTTCCATACATGTACAGTAGTATTGACCCACCTGCTCTCCCATATACGTACAGTAGTATTGACGCACCCGCTCTCCCACACATGTACAATAGTATTGACCCACCAGCCCTCCCATACACGTACAGTAGTATTGAACCACTCACTCTCCCATACACGTACAGTAGTATTGACCCACCCGCTTCCCCATACACATACAGTAGTATTTATCCACATGCCCTCCCATACACGTACTGTAATATTTATCCACATGCCCTCCTATACACGTACAGTAGTATTGACACACTCACTCTCCCACACACGTACAATAGTATTGACCCACCAGCCCTCCCATACACGTACAATAGTATTGACCCACCCGCTCCCCCATACACATACAGTAGTATTTATCCACATGCCCTCCCATACACGTACTGTAATATTTATCCACCCGCCCTTCCATACACGCACAGTAGTATTGTATCCGGTTTATTGTCAAGGTTTTCAAGGCATAAGTGTTTACAACTCATTTTTGGTACAAATGCAATTGAATTGGCACCAACATTTTGAGATACACATTTTCCATGCCTAATAACCAACAAAGACTTGTCGCTTATCATGGACAATGGACACAAAGACATGTATGCACAGATTAGAATGCAAGGTTTGTATAGACATTCTTCGTCAGTTATTGGTAAAAATTCTGTGTACAGGCGTTTTTCAATCTTTAAGATAAACTGTAAAGTCATTCCTGTTGTCTTAAATAATGAAATTTCAAGTCATCTTTTCGGCATGCTCTAAACACTCCCATTAGTTAGAATCACTTAACCAAGGAACCATTCCTTGTAAAGGAGCGTCAATCAAGAAATTGGGACACTTGATTAGCGGTGAAAACCTGGGATTTAGTTAGCTTGTGAACATCTGATTTTAGTTGAAAAAAGTCACTCTTATTGAAAAGAAAAATCTACATTTAAAAGATTTTAAAATTGCTTTATAATCTTTTTATCATAAAGTGTTTGCTCCACAAAGTCGTGGGCTTGTTATTTTTTGACAACTCTGACAAATAAACCATCATAATTTTGTCACTTCCATTACAAAACTGTCTATCCTCTTGCTAGCTTACTGATTAGAACTTCTGCTTCATATGCAGAGGGTCACGAGTACAAATCCTAAGAGGTCCACTAACAATTTTCTTGATGAGTTTGGACTCTTGTCCCATAAAAAGTTTTTAGAATAAGTTAAAAATGACACTGGTTTAAATTAGGGGTGTGTGAGTACTCGAAACTTCAAGTATTTTACTACTCCACACTCAGCTCGAAGCTTCCGAAATTCGGCCCGTAGTTCGATCGAGTAGTTGTATTTCACGAAATATCAGATTTACATCTTGTAATTTAGTTTTAAGAGTAAACAGTTTTAAGTTATGAATAAAAAATGTGCGCTCCCTTGTGTTTTATTTTACTCTTTATCTTTATTTTATCATACCTTATCAGTTTAGTACGTGTAATTATGAACTAAACAATACGCCTAAGAATAGGTAGTACACGACGACAATCAAATGAACTAGTCGATGTAGTGAACGAGTTCGTTCATTATGATTTGAACTAGTTCAAAGTGAACAACAGTACTGGGAAGGTAGCAAACACGGTAAATATTTACCGTAGTAGCGATTTCACATGTTGCTTGTCCTAGTCTACTAGTCACTAGTAACCTAACATAAAATAACGTGAATAAAACAGAAGTGCTGGTTAGTGTCTTTATGACCCAAGAAAGGGAACGAGAGATCTGGTTCAAGATTCTCAAAAAGACCTGTTACTGATACAAATCTAATGGTCTATACGCCGTGGAAATTATGCATATTTTCGTTCATATTAATAATACCGCTCAATCAAAAGGGTCCCAAGAACAGGTCACTTTACATCCCAAGAATCGAACTTCATCATCACTTTACATCCCAATTCGAACATATTAGCCGACTAGGTTTTTGGTTTTTATTCGATTACACCAGGTTTTCATGAATTTCTCCTTATGAAATAATTATTTATCTGTTGTTCAGTGTAGCCTCATGAATCGAAGTAGTTTCAATTTGCACACATTTCATTACCAATCATAATTCAAAAACTAATTCATCCTAAGCGACTTTAAAATTTATTTTTAGTAAACCTACTTAGTTATTATTATCAATTGATTGAAGTACAGTCTTTGTTGTCCAGATTTTAAATTTGATTTTATAATTTACAGCTTATTTCCGGTTAGTTGTAACCTTGTTATTACTGAATTAAATACCCACAGAATACAGATCCACTCTTCTTGGCGTGTGCACAATCAATTTTTTGTTGAGAGGAGGTAATTCTGAAAGCAAATGACTGCATTTGGCGATGACGGCTGAATTTTAGCATCAGTTTGGTTGGATGCAGCTTTTGCCAACAAGCTTTGCTACGTTTTCTTGGTACACTTTGAACTGAACCACCAGATAAACATATCGGCCGGCTGTGAAACAGTATAATTGGCTTGCATAGAAAATCTGATCTGTAATATGAGTGAACAGATTAAATCTTTATAATCCACGTTGTTTCAATAAATAATATACTTTCTTACATCATATTAGTTATGAAAAAGGAAAAAAGTTAAACAAAACCATAAAAATGTCGGAAGGCAGGAAGTAAAAAGTTTTATTTATAAAATGTTACAGTTACAAACAACAAATCAAAATTACTGTGTTCAGTTTAGATGTATATATTTATGAATCTGACAAAACTTAACATAGGCTTAGGATGGTGTCTACTTTTTACAGTTGTCTTGGGTGAACACGAAATCCTTCTGTAAATACTCACTCGATAATTGAAAAAAAATGCCAACAACTCGACTCGGCTCGAATTAAAAAATCACTACTCGCACACCCTTAGTGTAAATAGACTAAAAATAAACATAAATTTCCTCTGTAAATATTATATATCTGTTTGTAAATATGAAATTTTGCAAGTGGTAAACACATAACAAAAGCAGCTGATCTCAAAAGTAGTGTAGTGCATTAATAATTGTTATTTTCCAGTGTCCTGTGTACGACCTGGAGGGAACTGTTCAGTACCGTGGACTTTGGCAAACGGTCATTTCCAAAGGTGGAATATTTTTACGGGTAAGGATTAGTTTTTACAGAAAGTAATTTGAATGCTAGAAAAAAGTTTTTGTTTAGAATTTGAATCATAATATGTTAAAACTAGATTTATTGACTGTTTATTTTGAATAGCTTTGAAAGTCTTTAAAAAATATAGAGTTCTCTCTTGAATATATATTTTAAGTACTTATTCCATTTCTGGGTTGATATATTCTTTTTTTATATTCTAATATGATTTAGGAACTTCTTCATGAGTGTTCTTTTAACTAAATGATCATGCACAAGTTAACTCTTTCATAGCAACAATTGTATTGATATCTACTACACTGGCATCAAGAATCAAGAATTGTCTAAAATGCCCAGCATAGGAAAATTGCTAGGTTCCTCTCTGTTAAAAATGGGATTAAAACTGTTTTATTCACCTTTTTAGTTAATAGACCAATCACGTCTCATAAAATCTTGATATTCACAGAAGGATGTTTATTTTAAGTCTTGTTAACAGAAGTTATTTATTCATGTTTTGTTTTAGCAAAATGCCTTTCTTCGGTCTATTACTATATACTCCTAATTAAAAACTATTTTTTATAGTGTCATCAGTAGAATGTTCTATAACGATAGAATTATTTTGACCAACTAGCATAGAACGATAGGACTTCACTATTTGTATGTGGTAGCTGCCATAGCTGGGAAGTCACAAATCTGACAGTCCAGCTACCAGATTTGTTGCTCGTTTAGAATCACCCAGGGTAGCTCGTACGTAAAGCTTAGAAAATGAGATATGGATGCAAACATCACACAAACCATTCCAGTGTACATAATAAAGCAATTGATGTTCAACTTAATAGGGTCATGAGAGCTATAAGTGGCACTCTCATGGCAACTTCACTTCCTTGGCTCCTGGTGATATGATAGCACCGGCAGCCAAGATATATTCCTCCAGAGATAAGATATCAGGAGGCATTACTTAAAGAATCCAATAAGATCTTGAATGTCCCACACCTCTACATCACACAGGATCTCCAGGACATTTGCTTAAAATCTCGAATCCCACCTCTACGTACCGCTTTCTAGTTGAGTAGATCAAATTTCTAGCCCAATACTAGTTGGGTCATAGTGTGGAACAGTTTTGACGGATGAAATAAGTTCCTTATTATCAATCCGTTAATACCTTTTGATGGGATGAACCTCCCTTTTAGGGAACGGCATTTTTAAATTGCTTCCGAACTGACGTGGGCAGATGTAACTACTAGGAATATAAATGGGAATTGACACTAGATCAGTCATGTGATTATGGGGAGTGTATCCAAAGAATTACATAGTTACAGAGTGCGCCCTGCGCTCTTTACGGAGTGATTAGCTAGCATAAATAGAATCAGTGAGGCAGGTCTTAAACAGATCGATGGATTGTTTTCCCTTTTTCTGACCATGATGGTATTGTAGTTAATATAAACCCTACTAGGTCTTCTGGTAAAGTATTAAACTATAATGTCAATATAATTCAATTGTATCGAACCGGCCTCCTAGTTTGTTTATGCCACATTTCTTATGTTTTAACTCTAAAACTTAATTTACAATCTTGTGACTGAGACTCTGTTATTGAACCACACATCACTGCAGATCGTCTATTTCAATCATTCTTCAATATTCTTATTAATAACATTAATACTCTTTTAAAACTTAAAAAATACAAGCAAAGCACTAAAAACTCATGTAATGTATGGTGCTTCCCGAACTTAATGCAATAAAAGATAAACTTATATTCCTTCATAATTTATCCAAAAAAAGTAGGCCTATTGATGAAACTCTGAATCAGACGTACTGTACTGTAAAAGCACAATATAAGGAGACAATAAAGAATGCCAAACCTTCATACAATGCAAATGTTATTCAAAGAAGCATGAATAAATCGAGAACAGCTTGGAACATCATTAAAGAATATAAGGGTCATCCACATGATAATATCATAACTATCAATCCTAATACCTCTAATCAGTATTTCATTGACTCAGTAGAAGAAATAAAGAACCAAATAAGTGAACAGGGCGTAACTTGTACTGAATTCCAAAACAGAAATCATAGGCCTCCCTCAATAGTCTTCACGTGGAAATCTCTTACACCTGAGGATATTAATAAAGGCAGCTAAGAGGTTGAAGAGCTCCGGAAGCACTGATTTCTATTACATGTCCAACAATGTGCTTAAACATGTGATACCAAGTTTTGCTATCCTACTTACAATCTGTATTAATAAATGCCTACAAGAAGGGGTGTTTCCTGAGCCTCTAAAAGTATCCAGAGTCTGTCCTATTTATAAAAAAGGGACCAAGAGATCAACCAAGCAGCTTTCGTCCCATCTCTGTGATTCCATCAATTTCTAAATTACTTGAGGTTTTAGTCTATGACCAAACTATCAATTTTTTTAGAAACTAACAATCTTCTTAATGCATCCCAATTTGGTTTCAGACAGGGACTTTCCACAACTGAGGCAATAGATAAATTGATAAGAGAAGTTCTTCAGGCTTTTGAAAATAAGGTCATTGCTCGGGCCACCCTCTGTGACCTGAGTAAGGTCTTTGATTCTGTTAATCACTCTGACCTCTTAATTAAAGTAAAGTGTTATGGTTTCTCTGGCCCTTCACTAAAATTATTTCATTCATATTTAAAAAATTTTAAACAAATAGTTTACATAGATGGTGTCGTGTCACAAGAGGCTGATATCAAGTATGGTGCACCTCAGGGTTCTGTACTTGGCCCCCTCCTTTTTCTAATTACAATAAATGATTCAATACCCACCAATATTGTAATAAATTCAATATTGTAATAAATTTGTGTTGTGTGACGTTTACTTGTACTGTATATGTACCAACACGTATTATGCTAATTAAAAAACTATTAATAAATGATTTGCCCCTCTGTTAACTCCAAAAGAATCCTCTATGCAGATGATTCGACTTTCATAAGCACTGGTAACAATTTAAAAGAATTAAATGAAATAGTTAAAAACAAAATATCAGATGCTTCCCTTTGGTTTCAGTCCAATGGTTTTCTTTTAAACAAGAGTAAAACCCAAAATATTCTTGTACATTAAAAAATCTTAATACTGAACCTGTTGATCTCAAGGAAGAATTTTTGTCTTCTGTCAAATTTCTTGGGGTGCAGCTCGATTCTCAATTGAATTGGACTCTACATATAGAACCACTATATGTCAGGCTTTCCAGGATTATTTATCTTCTGAGATGTCTTATTTTTCATATTCCAAAAAATGTTGTATGCTCAACTTATTTTGCTTACTTCCAATCTTTACTTAGATATGACCTCATTTTTTGGGGAATTGCTCTAAGATTCACGAGATCTTAATTTTACAAAAAAAAGCCTCAAGAATCATTACAGATTTGGAACACTTAGAACACTGCAAGCCACTTTTTATTAGTCAAGGAATTCTGACCATTATCAACCTTTACATCTACGGCCTAACTCTATATGTTTTGAAAATTCTGATTTATTGAAATTTCATTCTGAAGTTCACTGCTGTAATATTTGAAGTAAAGAACTAGCATCAATAGACTATTGTAGGCTAACTAAAACCATAAATAGTCACACTAAAGTAATTCTTCAGCTATATAATGTGTTACAGGCCCTAATTAAAAAGTATCCTGAAAGTAAATTTAAAAAATTGTTTTACTCCTGGCTTTTAAACAACCCTTTTTATTGCCTCCAAGAGTTTTACTCTATCCTTCATGCAGATAGTTTTTAAATTAGACACAATTTAAGTACATATTTAAATTAAATAGGAAACACTTTTGCATAGTCTATTTTATTTTACATTTAAATTGTATAAACTAGTAGGTCTACTTGAACGATTTATTGTCTACTATGTTTTATAAATTGTTATTAAATCTGTATCTATTTATCATTTTGTATGGGTTTTGCTTCAATTAGTTAGTGTTTAAAGTGTGTTAAATTATTTGTTGTTTTGGTGTTTGTTTATGGATTATTGTTTTCACTGCAAAATCTTACTATGCTTCATTTGTTTTCCTATAGTTTTTATGCATCTATATTTTGGCAAATATTAATTTATTTTGAACGCCCATTATGACTGTATTTCATGACTAACTTCTGTCATTCTAATTTAGTTTAGTTTAGATTATATTTATGACTTGGCAGATATTGCTGTAGATTGACTTTGTAAAAAATGTTTACAAATTAACATGAAAATAAAGATTTTTATTATTATTATTGGATTTAGCTTTGTGACAGGAGACCACTTTTGTTTATATAATAATGACGTTCTCTTTGATTTTGATCTAAATATATTACTGCATTACTTTTTAAATTAATAAATAGTAACTGACTACAAACAATACAATTTATACGCTTTTGGCACTATAGAAAGGCATTACTTCTTCCAAATTACGTATTTTATGATACTAGTTGAAGGGTTAAGTATTTTAGTGACATCAAAGTTCCCTTTATGATTTCAGAAGGCAGAGTTCCCGCTTGGCATGTTCATTGTATTTGTGGTGCACAGTAATAATGCCGACTGTATCGGCAAGTCTACTTCTCACGGCTTTCAGAGGAAACAAATCACATTCCAGATAGAAACAAGCATTGGATTCTGGGATTATGTGATTGCAGTGACTGCTGTTTTAGGCACATTTCTGGCGATCTACATAATTGCTGGCTGTTTTATTTTGTGGTCAAACAGGTAAAAAAACTCAGTTTTTATAAAAATTATATGTTTAATTTAATAATTTGTTATTAATTAAAATATTGTAATATTTTAATAATGTAAAACTACACACTACAATACTCGCTGTGTTCACTTAATTGATTTTAATACAAATAATTTTACTCAAATAGAATTAAAATTTAAATTGTGTTGAAAAATAACCTTAGGATATAGTAAAACTACGCATTTTTTTTAATGATTATAATTTTTAGATTCGATATGAGATTTAATGTAAGAAATATTTTATATTAAATGCATCCGACCTTATTTTCTACTAATTTTTTAGGAAAGATTAAGAGCTGGAGGAGGTATTTTTCTCCCTCTCGTGCTCTAGTCAATCAATTCATAAGAAGCCCCAACGTCGGCTTGACACTTATTCTGACTTGATACATTAGATTTGTTGCAGCTTTATTCAGTTACATTCTCGTAAAGTTTTCTTTTTTTCTATTGTTTTAATTACTTGTTTACTTTATGTTTTCCAGTAAACTATTTTTTACAGTTTTAAGTTTTATTATTTAGTTGGTTACTAGTTCCTAATTTACTTGTATTACGGAATTCATATGCCGCTTGGTAACAACTGTGCAAGATGATTGATTTAGTTCATGGCTGGCACGTAGTACAGTCAACTGTAGTCCGCACCCATACAAGTTTATAACCATACTCACTGCAGTGTTATTAGCGTTCACTCTTATGGCACAGTTTAGCAAAAACATTCAGAATTATGAACCACCCCTATAAACTCTGGGCGGCTTCAAAAAGACAATCTCCAGTGCACGTTGCCTACCTCAAACAGCATTCTCATTTTGTGACATACACCAAGTAATTCATGGCTGTTTCCTCACTTGAATATGAGCTTTAGCCTCTCTGATCGAAATCCATACCTGGTACAGCTAACAGACTTTTCTCTACTTATCAAAAGCCGTGTACCTGGTGTGGCTTTTGGATTGCGTAGTAATTAATTATGTTGTTAAGTCAGTTCCTAAGCACTCTTAATGTGCAACGATCCATTGCCAACAATCAGCACTATGTCGATAAAGCAGTTTTGTCAAATAGCAGTACAATTTATTACAAATAACATTATTTTAACTGAGTATTTCACAGCTGATCAATACTTTGCTAATGCTCATTTTACCAAATGATGTGTGCAGTTAATAACTTCTGTTATTGTTTATTATGATAGTTTGAAGGTACTTTCTTTATTATTATTATAATTTAGTTGTTTTAGACTGCTAATGAATTTTATTTAGTATTTAATAGTTATAATTGATGTGTTCACTATTTCAATAAAAGATAAAAGATTGTTATATCCAATATAGGCTTTAATTACTTTTAAGGTTAGTGGAAGATAAAGAATACAATGTTGGTACTTATATTTATACTAATTTTTATTTTTTAATCATACACTAACAACAGCAAAACAATAAATTATACTTACAATGTTAGAATATTTGTTTTATTGAATTGGCACTGTACCGGGTCTTTTGACTGGTACAGTTTTTGTTTCTCTTCTTTGGTTTGTCAGGCTGCCTGAGTTCGCTCGTGCGCTGTTGACTTGTTACCTTCGTGGCCGTTGGCTCAATCTTTGATCTTTTCCGTGGTTCCGGCTTTCGGTTCATCAGTTCGATGGTTCGCCTGGTATTTGTATTTAGTTTCCTTCTACCTGTTAACATGGTTATGAGTGGCTAGAAAGGCAATTAGCTCTAGTGTCCTCGAGTAGGACTTGTTCCCTCAGCCTGCCTCCCGGCCGATCTTCTGCCATTCCTACTGTGCTAGCCTGGCCTGGGGACCAAGTAACAGAGCCTATTTTGCGCCTCCGCTGCCCTCCTTACAGCTTATGGGAGCCTTCTGTCCTCAGGTCAGTGCGTTCCACTTATTTCCCGGCGGCTGATATGAGGATGAACTCTTTTTGTAAATAGGCCTAGGCCAAAGAAAAAAAGTGCACCTAGTCTGGACTTTTTTACTTTGTATTTCACACAGCCAAATAATTTAATAGGCCCCTTTTATTATTTAAAGTTGATATATATTTTTGTTGAGAAATTTATTATTACAAAAATATATATTTATTGTAATATGATGGGTCTTGAATAAGGCGACATGTTGCTGCTACTAAATCCTGTTTTATTCTGCCTCGACTCTAATAATACAGTAGGGAAGGGGGTGTGCAAACCAGCCCTTATCAGATGATCTTGGTTGGACAACTCAGCCTACTAATGAAACTTAATAACAATCATATTACATCTCCTTCTTTATATATAAAAATTCAAAATGGAATCAAACAGAAATACAACTTATGACACTAACAAAACAAAACAATTATGAGAAACTCAAATTTGATAGAAATCATATTCTTCTTATCACATGACAATTTTGAATCAATTTAAACTTAACATATAATAATACTATGTGAAAAGAGCAGCTATAAAACACTTATTTTTAAATATGGCCTAACACCAAAATCAAATTACTTAATCATAATAACAACAATAAATCAAAACAATAAGTTACATTTCTTGTTAAGAGAACTTAATATAAACTAAATTAACAATAAACTGAAATAAACATTTAATCAGAAATAAATTAATCTTCCTAGAATAACCTAAATGAAACAGAACCTTTTCATAAAAAGATCAATAGGCCTGAGATACTTATTTACAAATCAATTCTTGGTGGAGGTTTAACTAGCCTACCACTCCTAGTTCTATATTGTAGAGTCATGTTATGTTCATCATTCTGATTAGGAGATTTTACATAAGAAACATGGTCAGAGTTGTTTGGATAATGGACATATTCTGGTGACTTGGTTGGAGGACGAGGAGAGCGTATTTGGTTTTGAATAGGAGAGTTATAAATTTGTACAGGTGATGAGTTACAGGCTTCTTCGAGGTCATTGTTAGTAAGATAAGGTTCATAAGAATTATTTGAAGAATGGAAAGGACGGATATGGTACCTACTCCTTACATATGATCTTCTTGATAGATTTTTTTTAACTACATAAGATCTAGGCTCATTTCGTTTTTCAATACCTTACCAGGAACCCATTTATTATTATGTCTACAGTACAAGTAAACGTCACACAACACAAATTTATTACAATATAAGCACAAAATGCACAAATATACTACAATACAAGCACAAAATGCACAAATATTATGGTGATCGATTTCGGTGAACCACGCTCACCTTCCTCAGACCAGAGGGATTCACAAAAGAATGGAAAACGGTGTTCAACAACTCAATTTAGTACTCTTACATTGTACTCTTTAGTACAATGTAAATTGAGTTGTTGAACACCGTTTTCCATTCTTTTGTGAATCCCTCTGGTCTGAGGAAGGTGAGCGTGGTTCACCGGAATCGATCACCATAATATTTGTGCATTTTGTGCTTGTATTGTAGTATATTTGTGCATTTTGTGCTTATATTGTAATAAATTTGTGTTGTGTGACGTTTACTTGTACTGTATATGTACCAACACGTATTATGCTAATTAAAAAACTATTTATTATGTCTAAACACAATACTTTCATTTTCTCTCAATGGTTTTAGCAGCTTTGATTTTCTATCATAGTAAGCTTTCTGATTATTTTGTTTAATAACTAAGTTTTGTCTAACATTTTTATAGTACAACTTAGGCTTAAGTAACTTAACGTGGCATGGAACAATACCATTAATTTTTCAGCTGAAAAGAATCTCCGCAGGAGATGGAATCGTATTGCTAATTGGAGTGAGTATTCCTGTACTCTAATAATGCAAGGTATATATCAGATTTATCCATAATAGATTTTATAACAATATTCTTAACACTTTGTATTGCTCGTTCTACCTTCCCGTTAGATTGGGAATAGTGAGGACTAGTCATTATATGATTAAAATCCCATTGGTTACTAAATGCCTTAAAAGCTAAACCAGTAAAACATGTATCATGAGCAGTAACAACATCTTTTGGTATTCCATGTCTACTAAAAATTGATTTCACTTGACTAACAACATGAGCACTTGACAAATTATGTAAAGTTACCATCTCAACATATTTTGAGAAATAATCAACTAACAACAGGTATTGTTTATTGTCATGAAAAAATATATCTAGGCCTACCTTTTGCCATGGAAGGTTTGGAATAGGATGTGGCAACATCGTCTCCTTAAAATTATTTTTAGCATTAACAGTGCATATTCCACACTTACTTACTACATCTTCAATTTGAGAGTTCATGTTGGGCCAATACAGAACATTTCTTGCTCTAAGCTGGGTTTTAGTGATACCTAAATGAGGATAGTGTAAACGCCTCAACATTTCCCCTCGTACACTACTGGGTATGACAATTGCAGAACCCTTGAAAATCAAACCATTACAATATGACAATCCATATTTTACATGCCAATATTGCCTAATATTTAAAGGTAAACCTTTTTTGTCCTTAGGCCAATCGTTACCTACAATAAACTTTATAATTTATTTCATTTCATCATCAGTATTTACAAGATCTTTCAATTTACATACATTGATAGGACTAATATTGAGATTTTGTTGAATTAAATTTACATGTGCTTCAATTTGCTCATGCTCTAATTCTAAATCTGATTTATCATTGACATCATAAGCACGAGACAATGTGTCCGCAATAAAAAGATCTGTTCCTTTTTTATACACCAAATTCAGGTTATACTGTTGTAACTTTATTCTCATCCTCTGTAATCGAGGTGAAAGTGATTCTAAATTTTTCTGAAAAATACCTAAAAGAGGTTTATGGTCAGTCTCAACTGTTATAGAGGGGCTGCCAAAAATGTATTGATGGTAGCGTTCACATGCAAAAACAATTGCTAAAAGTTCACGCTCTATCTGCGCATAACGTCTCTGAACTTCACTCAACGCTTTACTAGCGTACGCTACTGGAAGGCCATCCTGTAGTAGCGCTGCACCTAAACCACTCTGTGAACTATCAACAGTCAATATAATTGGTTTTTTAACATCAAAATATTGTAAAATTGGTCTGTTGGTAAGCATGTCTTTTAATTTTTTAAACGCCAATTCTTGTTCATGTTGCCATAAAAACAACGAGTCTTTTTTCAAAATTCCTCTAAGTGGAGCTGTGTGTTCAGAGACATTAGGCAGATGTCTACTAACATAGGTTACTAAACCTAAAAATCTTTGAAGTGATTTCCTATCACTAGGAGGTTCCATAGAGGTTATGGCCCGCACTTTACTGTCATCTAAATCAATCCCATTCTCTGTGAATTTAAACCCAAGATAAGATATCTCTTTGATACCTATTTTACATTTTTCTTTGTTGAGCTTAATTTTCTCTACTCTCATTTTATCAAGAACATGTCTCAAACGCATGTCATGTTCAGCTTTGTCACGCCCCCATACAATTAAATCGTCAATGTAAATTCTACTCCCTCAAAACCATCAAATATTTGTTTCATTCTCTGTTGAAACACTTCTGATGCGGAACATAACCCATACGGTAATCTTAGAAATTTATATCTACCAAAGCGTGTGTTAAATGTTGTAAGATCTGAAGACTTACTATCTAACTTAATATGCCAAACCCATTTTTGCTATCTAAAGTGCTAAAATATTTTGCACCTGTCATTTTACTTGCTATTTCCTCAAAAGACGGCATGTGATAATGCGGTCGCATTATCGCAGCATTTAATTCCCTTGGATCAAGACATAAACGTAAATCACCATTCTTGTTTATACACAATAACTAATGACTGTACCATTCTGTAGGCTTTTGAACCCTTTCAATTATTTTAAGCCTTTCTAACGACTCTAGTTTAACTTTAAGTTTAGGTCTAATTGCAATAGGTACTTTTCTAGCAGCATGAACTACAGGTTTTGCATCATTTTTCAAAATTATTTCATGATAACCTTGAATACAACCTATCCCAGACATTAAATCAGGGTATTCCTGTAAAAGTTTACAATCATTACTATCAGATTTGACAACAGATGAGTCATCATTTTGCCTAACACAGTTAGAACTATTTTCATCATATTCTGACTTCTTACCTAACCCACTTCTTTTTAAAGAATCAACTCTTTTAATCAAATTCAGCCTAATTGAATCAGCTAGGCCTAAAATACATGGTGCCTTAGCATTTACCACAAAAAATTCTAAACAATGAGTAAGATCCTTATAAACTACACTTAAACTACATTTACCTATTACATTTAGCCTCTGGCCAGTGTATGAGGTTTGCCTTTTCATTTGCCTTTTCAAGATTTCCATCAACCAAATACAAAGAATCAAATACCTTCTTATTCAGAACATTTATCTCAGCACCAGTGTCTATTTTGAAGACTACAGGCACATCATTAACTAACAATGTTGAATTGCATTGCTTCCGATTTTTGGTTGAAATACAATTAATTACATCAATAGAACCTATGAATAAATCATCATCTTTTTGATCAATACTATTTACAATTCTGGACGTGCACTGATTCGCAAAATGATTGAATAACCCACA
The DNA here is from genome assembly GCA_035578905.1 of Stictocephala bisonia. Classification (NCBI taxonomy): domain Eukaryota; kingdom Metazoa; phylum Arthropoda; class Insecta; order Hemiptera; family Membracidae; genus Stictocephala; species Stictocephala bisonia. Next base: position 1,077,208 of record JAQJVL010000109.1, read on the forward strand.
TTTACTATATCTTTTGCCCATAGCAGGACATTTTTTATTTACATAATGACTGTAGCCACATTTGCGACACTTCACATTACCACTGAACATAACCTTCCCAGACACAACACTTGTGGAGGTTATACCAGCACCAGCACGACCACGTTGATTTAGTTGCCTGTTGTTGCTTGATGGCATTGAGTTTGATGGTCGCCGATCAGCTGCCTGGAATGAGCTACTGCTGCTACAACCGCGCCTGCGCTGACTGTTTGTACGAGGGTCGTCTCAAAAGTAAGTTACACTATTTTTTTAAAGCCGTTCTGTTGGCGCCAGAAGTCTGGGAGTCGCGGAGTATTTGCGTCTGGGCGTAGTGGCAGCACTGTAAAATTCCTATGCGCGTGCGTCGATTGATCGGCCAGTCAGACTACAGGCAATATGGAGACACCACTTGTTCCTACCGCCGATTGTGAAATTCGCGCTATTATTCGTTTTTTAACAGCAAAAAATAAAACTGCTACTGAAATTCATCATGAGTTGTGTAGTGTTTATGGTGAAGGTGTGATGTCAAGGCCAATGGTATCTCGTTGGCGTCAATCATTCATTGAAGGACGGACAACACTGCATGATGAACAACGAAGCGGCCGCCCCTCCACTTCTCGCGCGCCAACTGTTGTTGAAGATGTCAGAAAGGTCATTGACACCGATCGGTGCCTGACTCTTGACGAAATCCTTTGTCAACTGCCTTCTAATGTGGAAATAAGCCGTGCATCACTCCACAGGATTATTTCTGATGATCTTCATCTGTCAAAAGTGTGTGCAAGGTGGGTTCCACGCCTTCTCACAGAACAGCACAAAGAGCAGAGAGTTGATGCTGCTTTGCAATTTCAACAATTTTTCGATGATGAAGGAGACAATTTATTCGATCGAATAGTGACTGGGGATGAGACCTGGATCCATCATTGGACGCCTGAATCGAAAAGACAGAGTATGGTATGGAAAGGAAAGGACAAACCAACACCAAAAAAAGCGAAAGTTGTGGAATCCGCTGGAAAAATCATGGCGACGGTTTTTTGGGACAACAAAGGTGTGTTATTGATCGACTACCTTCCTCGTGGGACTACAATAACAGCAGCACGGTATTGTGAACTTTTGGAACAACTGAGAAGAGCAATCCAGAACAAAAGAAGAGGAAAGTTGACGAAAAAAGTTTTTTGTTCCATGACAACACTCGCCCACATGCTGCTCGTCAGACCCAAGACCTGCTCACAGATTTTCGATGGGATGTTTTTGGACATCCACCTTACTCCCCCGACCTTGCACCAAGTGACTTTCATCTTTTCCCACACCTCAAACAACATCTTGGAGGTCGGCGCTTCGCAAATGACGATGAGCTGAAAGAAGAGGTTGAGAGTTGGCTAAGCAATATGGCGGCAGAATGGTATGGTGAGGGACTGAAAAAACTGTTACCACGTTACCAAAAATGTTTAGAAAATCATGGAAATTATGTAGAAAAATAAGGTTAACTTGTACTTTTCAAAATATATCATTTAAAATATTTTCTGATGTTTTTTATACTTTTAATAAAATAGTGTAACTTACTTTTGAGACAACCCTCGTATTTGAATGCGACACGAAAGAACCTCTTTTTTCCTGTTTATTGGATTTGTTAATTGCATGGATTTCACCATTGGTACTTGTTGAACAAATTTCCTGTAACTGCTTGTTAGTGGCCTCTGCTGCTCTACAAAATTCTAAGGCTTGATTTAAAGTTAAATCTTTAGTACGTAATAAACGATCCTTTAAAATCCTGTCCTTGATTCCTAATATGAGCCTGTCTTTAATCAAGCTATCAGCTAAATTACCAAATTCACATGAATGACTTAAGTCTCTCAAGTCAGTTACATAACTATCTATGCTTTCATCCATTTTTTGCTCACGCAAAAAGAAAATATGAAATAGCTACCAAATTTCGAAATTACAGTTTTAATAGTATTTTTATCTTCATTCTCAAAATAAGTAAAATTATTATAAATCATCAGAGCACGATCTCCAATCACTGATAATAAAAGTGCTATTTGGTACTCACTTGTTTCTGTGTTACTCTTGCTGGCGATCATATAGATTTCAAATTTTTGCTTAAAAATGACCAGTTTTCGGCCATGTTACCTGCCCAATTAAGTTCAGATGGTATTTTGATTGACGAGACGGCATTTTGAACCACAATGGCTGACGCTGGCGTGCTTGATTGCAAAGTCGTTCCTGTAGATTTTCCCGATTTATTTTTGTTTTCTTCTTCATTATTCATTTTTTTACTATACTCACAATCACGCACAAAATAAAAATACTAGCACTGGCACTAAAATACATACATAATCCCATCGTTAGACTGCGCCATGTAATATGATGGGTCTTGAATAAGGCGACATGTTGCTGCTACTAAATCCTGTTTTATTCTGCCTCGACTCTAATAATACAGTAGGGAAGGGGTGTGCAAACCAGCCCTTATCAGATGATCTTGGTTGGACAACTCAGCCTACTAATGAAACTTAATAACAATCATATTACAGTTAAATATTATTTAATTTGTTATTCTGTCTTTTCTAAATATTTATATGCTGTTTTTAAATTTCATATTTTTGTTACTGTTACATTTTTTGTATTATTTATCTCTGTTATTTTAGGTTTAGTTTTAAGTTGTTTTGTGTATCTATTTGTTATTTTATGTGTAGGCCTAGCTCTTCAGTTTTGTATAGGTTATGTAGTATTTTGTAGTGAATGTCGAATAAAACGGTACTATGCTATATTTTCTTGTTGTATAATTGCTTATTTTTAAACGTTTCATCAAAGTGGGATTATTTAATAACTTTTTACTTTTCTTCAATTCAGAGCAACACAGTCGAAAGAGCCGAAAATCAAAGTCACTCCATGAAAATCAAGCAATAAGAAATACATGCACAATCCATGCATTAAAAAAAGAAAAATAAATAAATAATAAAAATATATATGCGTATATAACAGTAATTTAGAAGGACATACCTGTATTAGTAGGTGAATACTCACAGACTACACTCCAACTTATAATAAAGGACAATCATTTTTTTTTTTTAGTATAAGTTTTTAGTAGCCTCAGACTGTTAATTGTTCTCCTAGTTGCTGTAGGACGTAAAACTTTGACACAATTCCTATTTTCCTTTAACAGGTCAATTTTGGAGCACTAGGCCTAGGATTTTAGTAGTAAATGATAGGAAAGGAAAGATGCATAGCTGGTAAACTGTTGATAGAAATACGTTCATATCATAAAAACAGAACTGCTTGGTAAAATATTTATATTTCTAAAACTGTTTGTTTCAGATGTGATTGTATTTCTAACATAAGTTTACCATGTATGCTGCCTTCCTTTCACTCTATTTTTCCTTTTAATATTTTGTAGGTTTTTGTTTAAGTAAAAATATCTATTCTGAAATATTTTTAGAAAAAATATAAGGTTAAATATTATAACAGTAAAATATAATTTCAGCGTCTTTTATCGGTTATTCCTCAAGAATATTGAAGTTTTAACTGTCTATGTATTCTTATAACATTTTACAAAATCAGTGACCAATTTCATGATTATTAATTACTAACCGACAGTTCTTGCATTGATACTGAATAGTTCTTCGTTGTTCTTGCTTGTATACCTCTCACTCTTGATTTTCTCCAAACCAGCAACATCAGTATAAAGCACACCTTCTATCGTTCTTCTAGATAACAAAGTTCTATAGTCTAGAAAACCTCATTACGCTCAACTCCCGATTATCCGTAATCGGGTTAGCCGCGTTGCGGATTAACTGCTACAGTACAGAAAAAAATAATTTTATGAGTATAATATTGAAATTTACAAAGATTTTCAGCCCAATGTCCTAAAACAATAAAGTGTACATAAATTTATACAGTAATAATACAATGAACTATAATATTTAATCCGTGTGCGACGTAGTAAAACGAATACAAAAGCTGACATGAGCTATCTGCAACGAAACCAGTCTGCTGCGGGGAGATTTAGTGTGGCCGTGGCCTTGCCATGTTCCCCCTCCACAATCGCAGACCGCGCCACTTGACTGCTGTCACTGCCCATTCCCTTCCAACTGCTACTGCTGACTCATCAGTTCGGGCAGTTCAATTTGCATAACAATGGTGACTGCAACTAAACTTAAACGTGTCAATTCAATAGAAGCTTGACATAGTACAAAATATCAAACGAGGATCAACTGTAAAGCAAATGAGTGATCAATACAATGTTGGCGATTCTACTGTACATGATATTGTACGAAACAAAGACAAACTTGTTTCTTTCGCTTGTTCTTCGGATACTAATTTTGGTTTGGCGAATAGAAGAACAATGAAAAAAATCTACATTCGAGGAACTAGATCAATGCATGCTAGAGTGGTTTTCTCAGCAGCGTGCACAATGCACTCCCGTATCAGGCCCAATTTTTTTAACAAACGCAACATTTTTCTTCTAAGCTCTGGGTTTTTTGAGCTTAGAATAGAGGGGATTTTGACGTGTCGTACGGATGGTTCACACGGTTTAAACAGTGGCATGGTATCCGTGACATTTCTATTGAAGGTGAATTATTGAGTGGAAATGCAGAGGCTGCTCAAGAGTTTGGAACTGCATTTAAAAAAATGATTTCAGAGGAGAGTTTTTTACCAGAACATCTGTACAACACTGACGAATCGGGCCTATATTACAGATGTCTACTGAGTCATACGCTTGCATTTGAAAATGAACGTTCCACTCCTGGCCACAAGGTATCAAGAGAAAGGTTGACGTACAAGGGCAAATACAACATGTGAACACAAATTACCTTTAGTCGTCATAGGAAAGGCAAAAAACCTTGCTCGTTTGAAGGTACCAAACCAAAAAACTTTCCATTTAAATATTTTGGCCTAAAGGTCGCATAGATGAATATTGAAATTAAAAAAAAAAATGGTTTGATGGTCATTTTGTTCCCGAAGTGTGTAAGCATTTAAAATCAAAAGGCCTTTCAGAAAAGGCGATTCTTTTGTTGAACAACATTTCATCTCACCCAAACGAATCACTATAGAAGTCTGAAGACGGCCAGATTTTAAAAGTATTTACTGCCAAACGTTGCTGCACTCATAAAACCAATGGATAAGGGTGCTATATCCGCACCTAAAAGAAACTACTGATCCACCCTACTAAAAAAAAGAATTGAAGAGGGCAGTGACCTCAAAGTTTTTCTGGAAAGACTTTACAATCCTTGATGCAATTTATGACATCTCTGCAGCATGGGAAAAAACAAAATCGATAACGATTGTACGATCGTGGAAGAGAATCTTACCAGACATTAGTGACGAAGAAGATTTTGAAGGGTTTAGAGACGAAGAAATCGTGCGTGATATTGTCCGTGTCATTAACAATGCGCCAGGTGGAGAAGACGTAGACATCAAGAACGTTCGTGAGAAGTTTGACTGTGACAAAGATGAACAAGGATATCAATAGTGAATAAAGGAGCGGCGATGACTGCGAAGGGGAAGTGGAAAGTGAAAGTGAGTTGGAGGGGGAAGCAGCTGCTTGCAGTCAGCCAGGACGACAGTCTGACCACTAACAAGATTGTTTTGCGACAACTGAGAAGCAAAATTAAAAAACGATGTTTCTCAGCGCAAAAACAAAAAACAATGAAGGACTATTTCTTCAAAAACTAAACACTTTTCATTACAGTTACAATATTTTCAACGTAGTTTTTAGAACATTTATTATAAACTTTAGTATTTTATATAGTTTTTTTGTTCTTTTAAAATGAGGTAAATCTATTAAAATACTTTGTTTTCTACTGCATAACTAATCCATGAGGGTCATTTATTATTTCTTTTATCTATAGCTTGTTTTAGCCATGTTGCGGGATAACTGCAACTTAGCTTATCCAGGACACTCTAACCCAACATTATCGCAGATAATCGGGAGTTGAGTGTAGTCTACTTTCAGAGGATTTCACAATGAAGATGAAATTAGTCAAGCTTATGTATCAGCTGTTTGAAATAGATTATTAAATTAAATTAATGCTAATGTTACTACTATAGCAATAAGGAAACGTTGAGGGGCTGTCTCTACCCCTTAGAAATAGAATTTTTAGTAATCCTTTCTTAGTGGCTATCTATTATACAAAATCTAACCTCCCCACGAATTTCATCAAAATCTGTTTAGTGATTTAGGAGATTTTGTGATGAGTATGTCTTTTTAATTATATATATTGTTAAGATTAATACCACTTCCCCATTTAATTTAAATGGCCAAATAATTTATAATGACAATTATTTTTTATGTTCAAAATGGAACTACATTTAATTGCCAATGACAGATTTCAGACTATGCTGGTACATTATTTGTCCCTATAATATTTGCTGACAATAATTAGTTGAGTACATTTAACAAAGGCTGCGAAAGAACAAATAATACCTAATTTCCTTTTATTAATTATATCATGCTGTGTAAAAGTATTATCAGCACTTTACTGCTGTAACCCAGCTACTCGGGGACAAAGTGTAGGCGATAGTTCTATGCTCAGTCCTCATAATATTGACACAGCGTCCACTAAATGGTTGTTACAATGACTACATTCATTCAGCTAGACTCATTCAAAATCCACGTTAATTCATATCTTGATGATCTCAGTCTTAAATATAAATAAATATGTTCTTTATGTTTTTCAGGCACATGGTGCCCAGCCAGGCAATGTTAGTCGAGGGTGCCTTCCATGCTACAGGTCCAGGCTGGTCCTGTGCCACTACCCCCACCACTCCCATGTCATATGGAGGTTTGTTGATTGGTTGTATGTATAATTACTAGGGTTGATTTGAACTGTCAATAAGTTACCATATATTATCTATCTAACCCAACCAATGTTAGTTGTCGGCTACGCGATAGCATTAAGTATATTATGGATGTTATTTGTTGCATAAATGACATCTACATAACGGTTCGGTTAAACTACCAGAAAACCGTTACTAACTATAATTTTTATATACATATTTGATATTGTTTTAATCACCATTTCTCCACGCTTCTCCCAATATCTTTGAGTAGATGGTTATTGTTTGTATGTAAAACACAGATTATCATATGATAATCAACAACAATGAAACAACTGGTACTAAAACAGCTGTAAATAACATGTACATAGTTTGATTTTCTCATTGTAGTTTTTGTTTATGTAAATATTGCTTATATAAGTTATATTTTATAAATGTGAATAACATTTAGAACAAATTGGCTATTTTAGAATGTTTGCATTGTAAATACAAAAATTTCTCAAAGTAGCGTGGACTTGTAAATATGTTTTGAAAAAAAGAGTTTTTTATTTTGTCTTGACCTTAACAACATTTCAAAATAAATAAATCCTCTTATCTTTTGCATTTACAAGTTCTATATGATTTTAAAAATAAAGTTTTATATATATATATATATATATATATATTATGCTGTAATTATAATAATTTGGCCCAACATTTTAGAAACACAGTGACCAGTGGGAGGGTTGACCTTATATATGTGGCCAAGAGTATTTTTTGCACAAGTGAACTTGAATTTTTCATAAATTTACTTAATTAATATTCAGTGTATTAAATAAAAGGGCTTAGAATAACATTTCTATACAAAGAAAAATTCAGTTGCAACATAACAAGTTATAATATTTTGAAGGATAGTATAACAGTTTTTGCATTTTGCCATGCCAGATAAATTTGTTTGCTTCAAACTGATAATTTATTATGATTGGTCAAAAGTGACATAATTTGACATCTGTTAAACGTGTATTATGAAGAAGAAATTTTGCGGTGTGTTTTTATTTCATCTCCTACGTTTGTTATATTGAATTTATAATATATTCTGAAATGTGTAAATAAATACCTCTTGAATCCATTGGTATCACTACTGACTCAATATATGACAGATAAAGACCTGGTATTACGATGAAAACATCTGTGAAATCATGATACTGTTGGCACACTTTCATTCCCATTTCCTGCTACAATCATGTTGTCGCAGTATCACTGGTAGGGTTAGACTAAGTAAAACTGTCTTCAAAGATAGTTTCTTTTAAGTTGTAGTTCAATTGTAGTCAACCACTACACTTTTGAAATTAATTTGGCATTTCAAACGTGCAGTATTTGTTTAGCTTACAAAATTTGTATTTGTGCAAACAAATAAAACTTAAGTATGATAAACTATGAATTTAAAACTAACACTTTAGCTCTAGATCAACTTTCCAGCTGAAATGTTTTACAAAAAAATGCACCTTAAAAATTAATAAATTTGTAACAGCTAAAGTTGAGATTATAGAGATATTTTTCATCAGACTGAATGATATTTTAGTTAACGTGTTTTCTCAGGTGGCTCAGATGACAGTGATATCAGTGAGACTGATGTAGATATGCTCTACGATGCTGACAGTTCAAAAGAAATTACCAGGTGAGTGTTATAGCATTTTTATCCATATCTTTTTCTAGTGCAGCATGTTTTATTGTAAATTGTTATTTATTGATTTGTTTACATGTTTTTACTGTGTTTTTTTCTGATTTACAGGGCAAAACAGATATTATTTCTAAGTGATCTTGCTCAAAAAGATCCCCGAGTATTGAGCGTCAAGTCAAAGTTGTACCTGTGGAACATGATTACGGTGGCTGTGTTCTATGCATTACCTGTTGTACAGCTAGTATTTTCGTACCAGCAGGTCAGTATTTCTTTTTTATTTTGAATTTACACAACATTTAAGTCTTTTTTGAAATTCCTAGCAGTTTATTTTAACATTTATTTAACCCAAGCACTGTCGGTCGTCACAGTTTGTAACAACAGGATTGTTTTTGCAATGATGTGCATATGCTGGCTATAATTGTTATAAATACCTATAACCTAGGCATATAGTTATTTAAATTACATATTCTTTTTAAATTACATATTCTTTGAAAGCCTATGAATCAACTAACATTTAGACATGTTTGGAATTCCCGTAGTCTGGTTTCAGACAACGTTAATAACGTATTGTTTATGAAGTTTATTTACTTCTACAGTCTTGTCAGCTGTATCACTTGGATCGCTATTGTTTTTATTGTTGCCGTTGTTTTTTTTTTATATAGAAAACCGACGTTATGTGTGGTATTATTAGTTAAGTTTTTTGCTTACATAAAATTACAATAGCCAGAATACATACAAGATACTCGCAAGGAAAAAGTTCAGCCTGCGGCCTCACCAAGGTACTCTGCTACATTCCCATTTGTGGATCTCAGCATGTTGCCTCGTGAGGTAGATTGGCCTACAGCCTAGATAGGATTCTTAAGTTGTATGACCATACATTTTTGTTCTTGGGGCAGTGGAGCCCATAAACATAGTCTTTTCTAAAACATGGTGGTATATTAGTAATGAAAAGAAGAATACCTTTAATTTGATACCCCACTTGGGTGTATTAGTTTAACATTACCCAATTTTAAGTTTTTGAGTGTGACACCACTCTTTCTGCTAGAAGTTGATAATGGTTGCATATTGTTTTTTTCTGCTAGAACTCAATAACACGGGACATCTAGGAGCCTCTGGAGCAGAAACCAGAATTTTCCCAGAGTTGAGACTAGTGTTAATCAATTTCTCGTGGTAGAAAACCTCCCAAACAAATTAAAAATAAAAATGGTTGGTGTCAAACAAAATTTTATCCTGACTTGGCTTGTTTTAGATAATAAGATTTAAATATACACACTACATAACAGTGAAATTGTAGAAACAACAGTTTTACTAGTGAGCACTATCTGTTATGAATAGTACTAGTGGCAAGAAGAAGAATTAAACAATTCTCCAGCTAAGAGTTCTATCGGTTTTGGCCCATGCCACATCACACTTCGGTGGTCTAGTGGATACAGTCGCTGTCTCCTATGGCCAGGGAGATGGAGGGGCTTGGGTTCGAATCCCAGTAGAGGTGCAAAAAGGTGAATGGTGCAATTGCAGTAGAACCATCCTTCCGCAGGTACAGGCCTACATGGCTCGTACATATTTATATTATATGTGTATGTATATTACATATACATAGAGAACGGTGTGGTGACATGACAACAGCAGTAGGATAATTCTAATGTACTGTTGACTGTTAAGTCAACGGTACCAGTTACCACAACAGTCTTGCTCATTTTTAGCTTGTTATTGAAGTATTTGCCTTTACAGTTTTTTTTTTTAGTTAATTACATCGCCAATGAGTAAAGCAAATAGTTTTAAATTAAAATCAAATGAAATAAACATATTGAATCTTTCCTTTACAAAACATAACAGTACATTCAGCATTGGATTTTTAAAAGGATGTAGATTTATTTATGCACTAAAGTATATAAAATATGTATTCTTGTAACTTCAGGATTGTTGGAAAACGCGGGCTGGCGGTGCGTTATCGGATAAATGGTATCATTAAATCAGAGACCGTGAGGTAATTTACAAGATTAATTCAGCACTGTTTTCCGCACAGGATAAAATGTAAACTTAGTAAAACAGGTCTCAATTTTTTTGAAAATAAATTTAGTGTAAACATATGGCTGATTAAATATTGAATGTTCAGGTTTCAATTCAGTCGGGCAATCAAGACTTGTGCTACTATAACTTCCTCTGTTCCCACCGTCTGGGATATTGGAGTGACTTCAACCATGTCTTCTCAAACATCGGGTATCTACTGTTTGGGTTACTGTTCCTGGGTCTCACGTGGCGACGTCAGCGCCTTAATCGCTCTGTGAGCTCTCACCTCGGCATCCCCTATCACTACGGCCTCTTCTACGCATTGGGCTTTGCACTTTGCATGGAAGGCGTGCTCAGTGCTTGTTACCATCTCTGTCCCAATCACTCCAATTTCCAGTTTGGTAAGTTTTGATATTTTTCAAAATGACTTCTAAAGTTGACAATAATTTTTGAACATACAAAGAGACTTAGCTCTTTAAATTCAAATTTCTAGTACTGTTTATAGCTCTTAATATTTTTAAATCAAGGTACATGTTCAATTATAAGGTGATAACAAATTTTTATTTAAGAAGAGTAACATAACAAACAAATCAAAATTATAATAAGCGATCTCTCAGGGTTCAGAAAAATTGTATGTTCCTAAGCCTTATTTTACTTATTTATAAAATGTTTCTTTTACAAATTTAGCAACTAGAATATACAGTACAATCAAGTTCCTAAAGAAATAGTCTTTAAAAAAGAAAAATGTTTTACAAAATCTTTAAATTGGTTTTTTAGTATTGAAGATATTGACACTTTATTTAGTATAGTAGCGTGAACCACAATTTAAAATAGTTAATTTTTATTATTACAATTTGCATTTTTTTTCAAAAAGAATTTATTTCCTTTATACATATTTTAAATTAATACGCATTACGCAGATGTATTATACAGCTTTTTACTAAAATGTAGGTAAGTTTTTGACAGATTAATGATTACTTTTGTCTTTTAAATAAATTATGCTTTTTTAAATAACATAATTTAAGTTATTCAAAAAATACAGACTAATCATGCTTAGTTTTGTTAGTCTGATGACCTGGCAAGAGTGTTTTACATGTTTTCTTTTAAGCTGTAAATATTTTTCTTTCTAAGCTGTTAATTTGTGTAAGAAAATAAAAGTGTACTCTTATTTTTATTTAGAACTTATGTTACTTAAGTAGTTGTTTACCAGGCCTCTTAGTTAAAGTAAGAAAAGTTCAACTGTAGATCGGGCAGTTAGTAAGTGACATACTGAAAGTAAATAAATATGTGAGAGAGATGGACTGAGTGGTAGAAGTGAGAGAGAGAACTACTCTTTCTCCACCGTGTCATTCCATTTAATGCTGTCATGGCAACTAGGAAGGCAGTAGGTGATACCACACGCACATTGTACAGTCACTGCTCTGGCATGGCCATAGGCTTGCAGCTCAGTAACAAGCCCCACCCTATACATCATTGGCAGCAATGACAATGGTTGTTTTGATTAACACTAACGAACCAAGTTTAGAATGATTAAATTAAATAATTATTAAGTGTTAAAATAACAATTACTAGTAGCAATAACACTATAGAATAAAAATGTAAACAATAATTGCCAGATGACATTATATGCAGATGACACATCAGTTATGATTAAAAACGACACCAGTTCTTTATTAGACAACCAGATAACAGCCACATTAACAGACTTGAATGTTTGGTTCTCCACTAATAATCTTTCATGAAATCCTACAAAAACCAAATTAATTAATTTTCAGTTACATAATCATAATTTATGTATACCTGATATTTCTTTTAACAACACAATATTATTTTGGGAAAACTCCATAAAATTTCTACGGATATAAATTGATAGTAACTTAAACTAGAAATCTCATGTACAACAGCTCAAACGTAAACTAAATTCTGCTTGTTTTTCTATTCCTGTTTTGCGGGACTGTGTAGATTTTCCAACACTGAAAATAATCTACTATGGTTATTTTTTTTTAATGAGATACGGACTGATTGCCTGGGGATAGTCGTTATATGCCATTGAAGTATTCAGATTGCAAAAAAAACTCCTCAGTATTATGACTAAAAGTAATTTTCGTAGTTCTTGTAAAGAAACTTTAAAAAAATTTGAAATTTTAACCTTACCCTGTTTATATATGTATGAGGTTATTGTTTTCACAATGAACAATAAACAGTCTCTTGGAGATAATTTCTTAAAGCATAATTATAGTACTAGACACAAACACTTATTTCAGCAAAAACCTCAAAGATCTTCAGCTTTTGAAAAAACTCCATTTACACTGGTATAAAGCTCTGCAACAAATTATCACTCCAACGTACACTTGTTTGTGATTCCTTGAAAAAAAGTTTAACAAGTTTTTTTATAAACAAAGCTTATTATTCTATTCAAGAATTTTTAGAGGACAAGGAGGTTTCACCTGGTTGTTATTATTGCAACTAATTTGGACTAAGGTTCTTTATTTTTATGTAAAATTATAATTTGACGAGTCGCCTGTTTGCTACAGCATATCCTGTAACAGTGCAAATGTAGTGTTGACAATAAAATGATTTGATTTGAATAAATAGCAACTAAACAAACTTTTACAGTTAATTAGAGTTATTTTTTTCAACTAAACATTGTTTCAGAAGCATGTTTAGGAACCTCTGCTGCTGGAACCTTTATATACGCTAAATATAACTTGCAAGATCGCTTACTGCCCGGACCAGTTATAGCTGATTACTTGGTGACTAGGCTTCTTATACATCCACTGCCTTCTTACCCCTGCCATTGGACCGCCTTACAATTCTATTAAGAAAATGAAAACCTTTTTTGTGGTCCATTGTTACTCAGAATCTTTTTTCAGTTGTATAGATGCTTAGTTATTTTATTTCAATATTGCGATGGATCTTTGCAGAACAACAGTGTTCTTTTCATATTTTACTCCATATAGGGGTTTTAGTATTATTTAAATTTTGTATTATGATTTTTTTCAGATACATCTTTTATGTATGTAATAGCTGTGCTGACAATGATAAAAATATACCAAACTCGTCATCCAGACATTACTGCGAGTGCTTATACGACATTCGGAGCTTTGGCCTTTGTGATATTCTTGGGCATGTTTGGTGTTCTCAATGGATCAGACTGGTTCTATGTTGTTTTTACTGTTGCCCACCTACTTACCTGCTTCATGATTACAGCTCAAATATATCATATGGGCACTTGGAAATTAGGTATGTTCATTATACAACTAAATATGTTTGTTCCTTTTCTATCTAATTATTTTTATGTACTTTAAAAATTGTTTACTATTTTATAACCTCGTCATTTTTATATGATTAAAAAATATAAAATTTACACATGATTACACATTTTTATTAAATTCTGGTCAAGTACAAATTGTACAAGTTCCTTGGTTAGCACATTAAATTTTGTTGTTAACCCTTTGAGGAGTAACTAGTTTTACACTTAAATAGAAATCATGTTAGAAGAGGTTTGCTAGTGCCATGCAGCAGAGGAGTAATCACATTTTGAGTTGTTGTTGACAGTGATCTGCCAAAAACTATTTTGAATATTGTTATCATTATATATAACTGATTTATCAAAGTAATTCTTCTTACAATGTTGTTGCAGACTTTGGAATGTTCCAGAGGTTTGCACAGAGCTGTAAAAACGACTACTTTGCAGGAGGGCTGACACATTGCCTCAAACCTTTGTATCCTACAAGGATGGTGCTTCTGTTTTTAGGTAAACTATATTTATGATTGTTAAAATGTCAGACTGTGATTTTTTCTTTTGGTTTGTCCTACGTTTCAGTTATTTTCTAGTGCTGATAAATTATAATAGTATTAATTTAGACAGGATGTTACGAATGTAGGTCTTCGGTAATTGAACCTAATCCATCTAATTGCTAACCACAGCTAAACAAATATCATAATAAAATCTCACAGTTTTATCAAACCTACAAAAATTAGGATCAATGCATGGCAAAGCAAATGTAACATGGGTTAGTCAGGATTGTGGATATTTTCCATCATAGCGTGAAGAAACCCTACAGGACGTTTCGACTTGGTACACCCTTAGTCTTTTTCAAGTACTAAATCTGAATTTCAACTAATAAACCTATGATATTGTAGTTTGACTTATACTAAAAAAACACCTATAAGTTATAACCTAATACTAACCTGAAAATGTAAACACTTTATTAATTCTGTTTTCCCACCTAAAAATGCTTACAAATTATCTACATCTGAACGTAAAAACATGCAAAACTACACAAATGAAAAACAAAAAATTAAACTCTTATGACACATCTCTATTGTCAACGGTTTCCAGACTACCAATGGCAGGGGACAAGACAAACAACCACAACACAAACCTCTGCAAACCCTACACAGACTGATGTGGCCAGGAAGGTACGCTCCAAGCTTGCCAGGAATGCTGGTATATCACCCAAAGGGTCGTGGGATGTTTAGTTATTGATTGGTTGGGTTTAGGACTGGAAATTGTGTTGTTAAGTGTGCAAAACTGTTTACGTACTATGTCTTTTAGAAATATAATCCACAATGGCCTAATCACTACACACACTTCTTTGGCTAATTATGGAGCTTTTGCTTATTTTTATGAAAGCTCCTTCTATGAATTTTTTGTTAAAAAAATATGGTTCTTTGTACAGAACTTCTTTACTATCCCAGTTAAATCTTTTTTGTTTTTTAGGCATGTTCAGCTAATTTGGACTTTTTTACCCTCCTGCTCTGATGTTTTTTTGTTCCCTTAACCTAATTTTTAAGGATCTTTTTGTTTCTTCTATGTACTTTTCATGACATTCACAAGTAATGCTATAGACAACATTTTTGGAAAATTCTATTTCAATAGTGTACTAGTGTTTTACAACTTACATCCCGAAATTGCTATTTTAGCTAAAAGAAAATATAAAATGTACCCAAAAAATACTTTTAAACAAAATTAGGCAGCTATCCTTCATAACATATTATACTTATTTTAAGGTTTTTTACGCAGTATATAACGTTAAAACACATATTTATAAATAAAAATAATAATATGCTTGTTTCTCCAAAATTCAATTTAGTGATATGATTTAGTAATTGATTTAGTTAGGCTGAGTTCTGGGTAGTAATCATTCTAAGATTTAAAAAAATACCAAAAAATTTGTTATTGAACACTTATTTAGCGAATGAACGTTTAGAACACACTCGAAACAAAGTGACATATACAGAAAACTACTTCCTTGATCAACTCATATCACTATCACAACACCATTTATAATACAATTGAAGTTTGATTGAAGCAAAAAGCCTTCCATGAGATGGTTGATCATCACAATTGTTTTTTAACTTAACAAGCCTTTCGAGTGTTTGAAGGTTTTACTCATTTGAAAAATCTATTGACCAATGTTGGTTCAAAACTTATTTTGTAAACTATGCATTTATTGATTTTTGCATGGTCATTATTTTACTTGTGTTCAACATCAACGATTGCTAGTAAACAACTAAGTATATTGATGTCTGCTTTACTTTTTACATTAATATATAAGCCACATTGCACATCAAATCAAGAATTGCGCATTACTAATCTTGCTTTGAATCTATATTCTCCAAGTAACTGTTTTGTATCAGTTTCTCTGTAATTTAACACAAAGAGGAGGTATTCACAGCTATAATATTAGAGACAGGGTTGGCTTACAAATTCAAGCTCACAGAACAAAAGATTTTGAACAACTCCCTTCTCAGGCTAGGATTGGAATAACAAAATTGTCCAATTGTTGGTGTTGACATAACAAAAATCGGAAAACTCAACACAATTTAAAGTACAATTAAAACACCTTACCGTATGGGCCGTTAAGTATCAAATATTAGGACTAATACTAGTGTTGAATAATGTATGTTTAACTGATTTAAGTTTGAGAGTTGAATGAACAAGAGTGCCAATTTGTTAATTAATGAGGCATGCTTTACAATGTAAATACTATCCACTGCAATAAAGATGATTATTATTATTGCATCGTAGTGTCACACCAAATACTTCAAGCACTTTGCTGCATGGAAACAAACACCTGTTACCTAACGAGAACTTTAACATTGGTATGGTGTGTGTATTTTGCGGTGAGTGTGTGTGTGATTTAACTGCTGTACAAAACCGATCGTTGTTTTTGGTTTCATGTGTCAAACATTTTTAGTAAGTGCATGCGCAGATGCTTGTTCAGTGTAACTAAAGTAGCTGACCTCTAGAAAATCTTGCATCTTGCCAAGTAAGTGAAGCATACAATTAGGAATGTTTACATGCATCATAATGACTGAAGAATTTTTCATGACGCTCCAATTTGTAATCAACCTAAAAAAGTTTAATTGATGTAAATTGTTCTGTTCAGCTAATGTTGGTAATTGGGGCTTAGTAGCCATAGGATACTATCTGCACCTTGGAGACTTCGCTACATACATGCTTTCCGTTTTCCTGGCGAACCTGCTCATGTATTTTGTCTTCTACATCATCATGAAGGTAACCTCTCAATTCAGAATCACAATTCATTGAAAAAAATGACAATAAAAAATACATTCTATTTATTAGACAAAACTGTACAAACACATTTATTTAGTTAATCACGTTCTGTAGCAGTAAACTCAAATTTGATTTCACTATGCATTGCTGTAAGAATTAAATAAAGTGCCTGACCGACATTCGCAAGGGACTGATTATTAATCTTTACACTCAACTATTTCGCTACCCCCAATCATATTAAATCAAAATCTCTGTATTCAGTATTGTACATATTGATACATTGAAGAGAGTCATAGAATAAATTTGTGATTGAAACTACATAATTAAGTCTTAAAAGTAAAACAATAATTAAGATCTTATAATATAGCCAAATAACAATTTAGTTTTTATTAGTAAAATCATTTGCTATCTAGTTCAAAAAAATTCTTGTATTGAGTATAGTGGTCTTGCTAGGAGATATTCTTTTAAGTTCTTTTTAAGCTTGGTGAACTTTTTCAGATAAAATTGTAGCATTACATTTTTCCCAATGTAAGAAGCCTGTTTTTTCAAAAAACCCTAAAGTGGGCTGATCTCCTATTCTACCAAAATGAGTCTTGTAATAATGTTTAATTTCATTTTCTGTTGGAAGTGGAAGTATGAAATTGTTTTGTGTAATAGGTTGTTTAAAAAATATATAAATTTAAAAACAAAAAATTCTAAAGTATTTAAATATGTACTTTTCAGAATCAGTCCTTCTTAAGGTTATAATTATGCTGAATGCTCTTTTCTGTTCCAAAATTATTTTAAATGATACTTAGTTGTGATACCATACATGCTTATTCCATATTGTACTACTGGGAGACAGAGCTTCGCTCAGTTGACTTGCAAACTGAAGAGGTAGCATCCATATCACCCAGAGGATCCTGAGGATCATTTTTTGTTGCTCTCGCTTGTAGGTTATTAATAAAATTTCGTTTCGGAGGTCTTCCGCTTTTACCCATAGCCCCTTTGTGGAACTCGGCCTGCAGCCTCGTGGGGAGCTCTACAACAGGCCCCTTCGTGGAACTCGGCCTACATTTCAGCCTGCAGCCCCACCAAGGCACTCTACTACAGCCCCATTTGTGGATCTCGGCATGTCACCTTGTGAGGAAGATCGGTCTACAGCCTCTTAAGCAGTATGACCATAAATTTGTGTTTTTGATGCAGTGAGCCCATAAACATAGTCTTTTCTAAAACATGGTGGTATATTAGTAATTAAGAGAAGAATACCTTTAATTTGATACCTAACTTGAGTATATTAGTTTAACATTACCCAATGTTGGGTTTTGAGTATATTTCTATTTTAGAGGGGGGCAGAGCCCATAAATGTTATATTTTCTAAAATGTAGTGGTGTAATGTGATTTAATAGATAAATACCTATAGTTTGATACTTTCTGCAGGAAGTGGAAATGGTTCCATATTGTTTTTTTCTGCTAGAAGTTGCTAACACTGGATGTCTAGGAGCCTCTGGGGCAGAAATCAGAATTTTCCCTGGGATGAGACTGGTGATAATCGATTTCTCGTGGTCGAAAACCCCCACAAAAAATTAAAAATCCTCGGAGCCAAAAAACATTTTGTTCAGACGCTGCTTGTTTTAGATAATAGGATAATAAAAAGAGAATTTAATGATTAATTATGAAAATAAATACAAATAGGATATAAACATATTAATTAAAAAGGAGTAAAAATAACAACAGTGACAGTGAAAAACAATCTTATAAAGTATATAAATTGGTAACTATACTCAAACATATGTTAAAAAAAAAATATTAAAATATTAAATAATTCCACCACATATGGACAAGTAAGTAAACAAAACACATGTGATCTTCTAAACAATAAATTGCAAGAGTCTAGGAGTCTCTGGGGCTGAAATCAGGGTTAAGACTGGTGTTAATTTATTTCTCGTGGTCAGAAACCCCAAAACTAAATTTAAATCCTCGGAGTTAAAGAAAAATTTCGTTCAGATGTGGCTTGTTTTAGATAATAAGATGTGGAAATGAATTAATTCATAATATATTACTTTAGAGTCTCTTACTCATTTTTGGCATAGTGCATATAAATCACAGGATAGTTTTTTCAACAAAGTCAACATGCTTATCCCATGCCAAGTTCTCGTCTATAATTCCTAAAACTTTTGTGCTTTTAATCTGGTTTAGTAATCATTATCTACAAATATATTTGGATTGATTTTAGTTCTAGCTTACTTAGTGGAAAATGAAATAAAACTGGATTAAGCTGAGCTTAAAAGGTTTTTACTTTCTAAAAAATTGTTTAGCCATTAAGAGGCCAATAAAAGAAGAAATTACAATACTATCATAAGTTTTCGCCAAGACTATTATATTTGTGTCATCGGCATACAGACACTGTATACAGAGCTGCCCTCCCACGACACAACCCCATGTAACCCCTTTAGATAATAGAGAAACAGAAGTAGGCCCAAGATGGACCCCTGGGGATACCTTGTTGCAATGTCTGCAGCTTTACAAATCTTTTTACAAATCTACCTGAAATAAGAATTGAAACTGTTATATTTCTACATGTTGTCTATTTTTTATCTCAATTATTTTCTGTCATTATTTTCTTGATTGTTTATGCAGTGTCATTATTTTATAATTTTTTTTAAACTTTTCAATCATGTTATGAGTAAAACTTGTATAAGGTTGATAATTAATTAGTATTACTGAATAAGATGCTAATGTCTGATACTAATTAACTTCACATACACTGTTGGTCCAAATAGAATCTTCCTCAGAGGAGATAAAAGGGAGAATAAGATACATCATAGTTGTTTGGATTTGTTTTAAAATAAAAGCAAGAGCCAAGGAAAAATTTCATTGACTCTTTTGATGTAAAAAATCCCAAATGTGATCAAGTTTTTACCATTTGTTATTCCTACAAGTGCTGAATTCAAATTGGCAGCTTATCTATTTTTTGGTTAAAACTCAAGCCTTCTTTAGTGAAGCGAAACATTTATTTTAAGTATATTTATTACTAAAAGACTAATTAACTAAATCAACTAATTATATTCCCTGGAGTAAAACATATTTATGGTATACTTCATGAAAATAAATATTATCATTAAACATTAACAATAGCAGAATCTTATTATTTGAATACATATATATATATATATGTATGTGTGTGTGTGTGTGTGCACGTGTGTGTGTGTGCGTGCGTGTGTGTATGTGTGTACACTAAGTAACTAAACAGAAAGATGTATCAAATACAAACAGGGAAAATCTACAAAACATTGTTCCTTCAATAATTTTACGCATCATGCAGAATTATCACACAATAACGATAATTTTGTAATCTGCCGATTTCTTATGTTCATTTACAAAATGTGAATACATAAGACGTTGCCTCACATTTTAACAAAAGGTCACAGATTGTATCTGTTTCAATTAATTCATTGTGTTTTATAGGTTTTCAATTTAATTTGTTTTGTATTTTCATAACATTATTTCATCCTCTAGATTGTTTGCAAAGAACAGATCTTGATCCTGCCTTCAATCTATATTGTCATGGCTACTTTGCTCTGGGCCGGAGGGATGTACTTTTTTTATCAAAAATCAATATCCTGGAAGGTAAGTAAACATGAATGCCTAACGTTTTTCACATTTAATCTTTATTATATTACTTAAAGTATGTGTGTCAACATCATCCATAGATGTTTCTGTTTTCATAAGTAGTGTGGCTCAGCCTCCTCCACTCTTCTCTGTCCATCAAGGTTTCTCCTTCTTTCATCTGCCTTTTGAAGTCTACTCTCTCCATATCCCTTCACACCTTATCCTCCTACCATCCTCTTTGTTTTCTTCCTCTCTTATCACCCTCAAGTATTATTGAGAGTGATAGAAGAGGACAAAGAGAAGACAAACTTGATTGACCCTTTGTCCATTTTCTTGTTTCTGCTCTAATAATATCACATCAATGTAACATGTGGGTCCCTATAATATTAGGGAATCCCTATGAGATTTGCTCCCACATAGATTCTGTTTGTCAGCAGCTGAGTTGTGGAATATTTGCCCTCAAGAGCCTTTTTCAAGTTTGCTGCAACCGATGTTCTGTTACTAGCCTATTATGGAATACTTTATCCGTTTCTGAATTATGCAGCTGCAGTCTGGGGCCACGAGAACATAAAGACCAGTTTAATTTTTAAACTTCAAAAACATGCGAACAGAACAATAATTAAAAAAAAAAAACTTTAAGACACTTTTGTAAAACTCTTTTCAAAGATAATAATATTCTCATATTTCCTTCAATTTATATTCTTTCCAGTTATGTTTTTTTGTCTATAGAAATTTTTCCCTTTTTAAAATTAAAACCAATCTACACCAATAAAATCTTCATTCAAATCACAATCTCAAACCTTCCCCTCTCAAAACAAGCTTTTTCAAGAAACATCTACTCTATAATGGAATCAAGCTCCTCAATGCTCTGCCGAATCACTTGAAACTTGAGAGAGATGTTAAGTTTTTTTAAAATGGCATGAAGAAACTCCTACAGATTCGTTGACATTACAGCGTCCAGGAATACCAGTCGTTCCTAACAGACTAACTTTTACTAATTTAGTTTAAACTTATCCATAGAGCATTTATTGTTTCTTTAGACACTATTATACAGTGTTTCACTGTCTCAATAAGGATTTTTCAATTGATTAATTGATATGTTTTGTACATCAACTTATCCTTTTCTCTACTTATTCCATTTCCATGCAATTTTCTTCTCCAAATTAAGAAAACGCCAACAATTTCATATTTTTCTATCTCTATCTTCATCTTGCTCTTCTTGTCTCATTGTTCCCAAACAACTGCACTTTTCATTTTGTCTTATCCAAGACTTCCCTTGCTACTGGCAAATTTTGGCTTTTCCCACTTCTCTCTCCTTCTTCATCATTTTACATTGATGATAATTCACATCTAATTGTATTTATGTCCTTTAACATTAATTTAATCCTGTCAAGTGTTGCATGAAAGCAAATGGAAAATAAGTTGTTCTGGTTGGCTGAGGTGTTATTTTTTCGCAATTTGTAACCTTGTGAACATTGTGATTGAACGCCTCTCAAGGTATATCAAAACTTGTGGTACTTTTTAGTCATACTGTTTTTATTTTAGTTCACAATAAATTCCTTTTAAGAGAGTTGAAACTCCAATTATCTGAATTAGTTGACTCCATTCGAATAGTCAAACATTCAGATAGTTAAATTTTTGTAAAAAATACTGTATATTTATTTAATTACTGCATGTATGTTGAAATGGGATGAAAAACGATATTTTAAACTTAAAAGAGCATTTAATTACTTGTGTCAACATATTATTCTGTAGATGAAAATTATTGCTTGCTAAATATCTCGATCAAAGTAAGCTGTTTGACTGTCTTCATCCATTTTCGGGCAGCCACTGACGGTAAGAATTTGTATGTGGTCACACTCTAGCTGATGCTCCATCCATTTCTGCACAGTTTCAAGGCTAGCAAATGCTTCAATAGCTTAGCTTATGTCTTCTTCAACTTTGACGTTAATATATTAAGAACTTCTTTGACACTACTCGACACTCCAATACAGTATGTTCACACTGCAACTACACTGGGTTCACGGAGGGAAGGACTATAGCTTA
Organism: Stictocephala bisonia; assembly: GCA_035578905.1. Lineage (NCBI taxonomy): Eukaryota > Metazoa > Arthropoda > Insecta > Hemiptera > Membracidae > Stictocephala > Stictocephala bisonia. The sequence goes on from JAQJVL010000109.1 coordinate 1,099,833, forward strand.
TGTAGACAGTACCGCACTCCTATCGCATTACATTTCTGGCAAAATTTGAAAATTGTCTTTTAAGACAGTGGTATAGTATACTGTATTTATTGAAGCATATTATGTGTTATTTACTGTGGAAAAACGTATGTATTTATATTTCTATAAAGATTAAAAATACTGCTTTATATTGTTATTTGCTTTTGATTTTTCACATCAAAATTAAAAAAAAAATAGATTTTAAGGTTTCTTTTCTGAAATCAATTTGGATAGGCGGCCATTCGTTTAGTTTTATTTTGGATAATTGGAGTTTCACTGTAGTTAAGAGTAATGTTAATAATGTACTAAAGATTCAAGTTTTAGTTATTGTATAGCTATAACTTTATTTTGACGGATTTAGTACATTTTTATAAGCTATGTAAATGCTGCCATTTCAAATCTAATTGTGTCATTATTGCTATTACTTATTTATGTTTTTTTTAATAAATTTATGTAGGTCTTGTATTTTTAATTAAATTGAATGCCTTTACAGCTAGGTTATATACAAGTGTGTTTATGTATGTACTGTATCTTTAATTTGTGAACTTTTTTTGTCATCACCTTTAAGATAAAAGTCTAGTATTAATGCTTTGTTGGAGCTAACCCAAGTTTTATTAACTTTTCATTATGAAGGAGTGTGCATGTGTGTGCTTCATTATGAAGGAGTCTAGCTTTTTTTTATATCTGTTGCAGGACACTAACTCAGTGTCAGTTGTAGTGTTCATTTGCAGTGATGTGCAGTTCCCCCCGACAAAAATATCACCCCGCACAGGTTCCCTGACACAGATATCAAAACCCCTCATGCACTATGTCTTAATCCCTTAAATGATAATATCATACTTAATTTTTATTCCCTGATAAAGGACTTCTCCGATTTTGAAGTGCTTAAAATCTGCCTACATTAATCTACCTGTTGAATCTCACATTAATAAAATGAAAACAATGATAACTACATTTCATTCAGCTTCAATCCTAGTAAATTCATCACGGTATTATGCATTGTAATTTTTCTTCTAAAACTTTAAAGTCTCTAACAGATTATATAAGTTATAGAGATTTTAAACAATGTTTCTTTTATGAGTAATATGGAAAATGCACAACTTCCTATTATAAACTTATTGTAGGAAAACTTGTGGTAGTCCATTTTTGTGTTATGTAGCAAGCCATATAATCACCCACAATTTGGTAGGTTATGCATAGAAGATTGTGCTATAAGCAATCACCAGTTTAACACCGTATGTGTATTGCTGGGTCAATTATTCACGTACTTAAAGTTAAAAAGACATGGTAAATGATGTAATAAACAAATTCATAATCAAATTTTTTATTTTTTATATAGGAAACGCCAGCAGAATCTCGAGCCTACAATCAGCCTTGCGAAATATTAAACTTCTACGACAAACACGATATCTGGCACTTCCTTTCTGCTGGTGCGCTGTTTTTCTCTTTCATGGTAATTATTTACACTTCTTACTGAAATTGAAATAATTAACTAATACGCTCTGCTAGGTTTCTACCTTGAAGGTACATCAGTATTTAAACTCAAGATTACGCCATTATGTACCAAATCCCAGAATATTTGCCAAAACTGAAGTTGATGTTTAATTAGAATTAACTTGTGAGTCTTATTCACTGAAGAAAGAAGAATAAATTAAAATAGACAAAACGTTACATAACTATCATACCAGACTATGTACAAGTTTGCTGTATGATGGTCATTATCTCTACAAACAAGTCACACATTATTCAATATAAGAAAGTTTTATTACCTCAAGCGATTTTGTAATGTACAGTTAATGACATCACTATACTTTGCCCTTATCCACTCTCGACTGCAATACGGTATTACATTCTGGGGAGGTGCAAACAAATCAACCCTCGAACCAATAGTAAAAACTCAGAAATATTTCATACGTATTATTCTTGAAAAAATAAGCACCATCCTTCCTTCCCACTTTTCCAACAATTAAAAATATTACCGCTTAGGCATCTTTTTATTTACAAAGTCCTGAAAGAATTTTATATACGAAGTGGTAACAGAGAAAATTTTCAAAGCTACTACAACACTAGAGGGAATGCATTGAATAATGTCAGACAACCAAAGATTGTTAGAACTTGTTTTAAAAACTGTTTCCTCTTTGTTGGACCGAAAGTATATAATCAGTTACCAACTGATCTTAGGAAATATAATGTTAGTGAATACTTTTCAAAAAGGATTAAACAATGGTTATTCACTTTTGACAATATTGAAACCCTTACAAATATTTTACAGTAGTTTTTTAAAAGTTATTTCAGTTGTATGTTTTTGTTATATTGATAAATGATAGTTATTGTTATTTATTATAGTTATTATTATTTATTGTAGTTATTTATTTATTGTAGTTGTAGTTATTTATTTATTTATAGTTATTATTATTTATTGTAGTTATTTATTTATAGTTGTTATTGTTTGTTGTGGTTATTTATTACTAATACTAAGATTTGTTCAGATTTAATTATATTACGTCATGTTTGTTCAGTTAAATATTAAGTATATCAATCGCCACAGATACGCCGCTCGTGTGTGAATGAAATGAACATTGATTGAGCCTGACTCACTAGAAAGTGATGTAAAAGAGACATTTTTTATGTACTAACCATCTTTACTGGCAGCGATGGTTAGAAATTCCTGTATATATGTTAAATTGAAACTGTATATGTAGTATGTTTTTGCAGGAAATAAAATTATTCTATTCTATTCTATTCTATTCTATTCTATTACAATTTGTAACATTGCACCTAACAAAGGCAATACAATATTTATCATTACAGCACAATGAATTCAGTGAAGACAATGTAGGCTAAATAGATCAATCTTTTTCTAACACAAATAGTATTAATTGTCCTGTGGTCATAATTCAATTGATTTTTTACCAATTTGAATTGAATATAGTTTTAAAATAAGAGATATTGTAACACAAATAATATTAATTGTCTTGTGGCCATAATTAATTTGATTTTTTTCTAATTTAAATTGAATATAGTTTTAACAGACGAGATATTGAATTGAAGATATTTAATTCTGAATCACTTATAACCTTCCCACAACCTATCTTATAAACTTACATCAGCCTTTACTTATGTTCCCTTGTGTAGATTTTAGAAAATACTGGCTACAATTTTCCTGTCCAGTAATCATACATTGAGTCACTACCATATGATTAAGTTATGGTAAGTTTTCTAGGTATGAAACAATGTGAACATGAAGAAATGTACCAAACAAAGCAGCAAACTTTTAGTAATCCAGAATATTTATATACAGTAGTGCCTCACTTACCCGACATAAACGGCCTGTGATTATGTCAAATAATTAAAAATGTCTGATAATGATTGTTGGCGCCGATGCTCGGTGTATTGGAAATCGGAATGGACTATTGATATTAAAACGAGAACAAGATGAAAACATTTGTACTTTGATTACAAATATTGTTTATTCATTCGAAATAGTTGACTGTATAAAAATGATGAAAATTGAACTAACTATAAAAAAACAATAGCCATACTATATTTCTAACTTCTCTAAACAAACATTGTCTAGCAACCAAAACTATAGAAATATAAAACATATACTAAATAAAGTTAAAAAATAGACATTAAACCAATACACAGAGGTATTAAATAAAAACATCAGTGGTATAAAAAGCATTCAAACAAACAGTGATGATAAAAATTTTTAAAAAATGGCTTCACGTTCAATTTTCATAGGCACCACAACTCTTTTATGTTTAGAAACCATTGCACTAGGCTTAAGTTCATTAAAACTAAAATAAATAATAGGGAATGTCTCATTTTACCAGGAAGAGTTGGAGCTAAAAAGTCCTCTTTAATACTTAATCTGGAGTAATTAACAACGAGTAAACGAATACAACTTAAACTACAGTCACAAATAACAATTTTATTTTCAAAACTAACTTAGCAAATACAGTAGTGTGATAAATAAGCCTTGCACTGTATAAAGTAGCACATAAATTATTTAGTACAATGAACTAATTGCTTGTAACTGGTCAGGAAACTACTGAATAACAGTTCACAAGACCTGTCTCAACTTAAGTGAAGTACAGTAAGCAACAAAACAGCATTGGGGAAAACACTTATCAGGTACGTACAGTGTTCCTCATTATGGAATAATAATCCTATACATCAGTTAAAATGAGATGTCAGATAACGAGGCTCTACAGTATTCTAATTTATTGACATTTAATTCAACATTTTATTGCAGGTATTGCTGACGCTAGATGATGACATTGCAGAGCGAGATCGCAGGTTGATTCCAGTATTCTAGTCACAACTCTGTTATCTAATCCTAAACTTTGTTTATGAAAGTATTTTATAAAGTGTAAAATGATATTTGTAGATTTCGCATCACTGCGTAAAGGAATCCTACACATTATTATAAATTCTCATAAATCAAAGCTTTAATTATTTTAGAGTTATACAGGGTGTTCAGTAAAACTGTTTCAATTATTTGGGATGTTATTGTACACATTAAAATGAGCAAATAACTTCTATGTTCTAAAACCTTTAGTTTTCTGTCTTTCTGTCTTTATTTGTTTTTTACATACAAATGCATAATTTTAGATCCACTAAAGGTATAATTGTGAAACTTTATTATTCTACTACCCTATACCCTATAATAAAAATATAAAAAATAAATATTTACCTGTTTCTAAATGGTAGACGTTTATTTTTTTCTAACTGAAATATCTAAAACTGACTAATTTTACAAACAAAATGCAAGAATAATGTTTTTTAATAATCTTATTATAATATCCACAATTTTTTTAACAAAAACGGATGAAAAACAGCTGAGTTATGCTGCAAAACATAAAACTATGTTTTACAGCACTAACTAAAGGCTAGTGCGGTTTTAAATATGTGTGTACTTTGAATAGCTAATTTCATGTCAATCTGCTATTTCATATGAACAGCTGTTTATTTATGCTATTAATATTAGGTTTGGTTTTCATTGTTGACATTATTCATTAGTAACAATATGTTTATAATTTGAACAGCTGATTTCATGTCAAGCTGTTCTAAACATATTACCACAGTATTAAACACCCAGTAGCGACACTCCCATTTAATTGATGTGGGACTAGTGCGATGCTAGCAGGAGCATACAATACACCTCAATACCGTTGTTTTGAATTTTGTCTTGTAAATAAAGGAATAATATCCAAAAAAAGAGCGATGTTAGGTTTTTTATGACATTTACTAATAACAGTTGTAAATGTAAACAATACAGAAATACGTGCTTTACGCTTCCGTCGCTACGAGCGCTAGTGCCTTGCTTGTTGCAAACTTTATAGCAGAATGTAGCTACTGGGTGGTTTATACTGTGGTATAACTGAGAAGTATGAGAATCAAATTTAACAAATCAAATAACATGTATTTAAAATGAATTAACATAATACGTTACAAATAATATTTTACTACAGTTACTATAACAATTGCTCAAAGTAGTGTCCTTTGTTAGATATGCATGCATCCAGATGCCTCCTCATTGACTGGCGAACTCTTTCTAAAATACCAGGTGTCTGCTGGATTGTAGCAATGCCATTTAATATCCTTGCTCGTAATTCTTCGATGTTGTCTACAAGAGTGGTATAGACCAGTGACTTAAGATGGCCCCACAAGAAAAAGTCTAAGGGGTTGAGGTTGGGGTACCTTGCAGGCCAAGGAACTTGGTTCGAACATCCAAACTAACATGAGCGGGAGCCCCGTCTTACATAAACCACATTTTATTACGTGTGTCTAATGGCAAATCCTCGAGAAGATGTGGAAGGTCATCAGTCAAAAATTGAAGATGTGTCTGACCATTAAGATTATTAGGCAAGAAACTAACTAACAATCTATCACCAATTATACCAAACATTTAAAGAAAACTGATGCTGGTGACGATCCTGTGTAGTTGCATGTGGGCGTTTAATAGACCAAATGTGAGAGTTGTGAAAATTAACAATCATTGTTCTTGAAAATTTGGCTTCATCCGTGAAAAAAACATTACTTAAGAAATTTGGATTGACAGATTTGTCGATAAACCACTGACATAGCTGCATTCGGGAATGGTAATCACGAGGTAACAGTGAGTGAACTCGTAAGTGGAAAGGATGTAGTTGTTGTTCATGTAATACAGTCCAAACTGTTGCATTGCTAACATTGAATTGCAAACCAAGTTCTCTAGTACTTTTGTTGGGATGGTCTGATATGACATTCAATAAGGATTTGTCCAATTCAGGAGGAGTTCTTACTGAAACCGATCGGTCTGAGTTACCTTTTCTTTGGTGATTAAAGCTTCCTGTCTCTGCAAGCCTTTGATGGACTCTTTGTAAATGTTGTATGACAAGGTATTACACGATTTGGAAAATGTTCCTGATAAAATCTTCTTGCTTGAGTACTACTGCAATGAGCCATGCCATATATCAAATGCATTTCTGAGTTGGTAAAGTTTTCATTACATTATCTGCTATTATTTGTTAATAAAAGGAAACTATGAAAATAATAAAAAAGAACTATGTCATAAGAAAATAAATTAGAAACACTAACTAATTGAAACTAAAAATACAATAAAAAAACTCAACAGAAACATTAAAAAAACCATGTACATGACAGTGTTCTTATTATTACTAATAAATAATGCCAACAATGGAAATCAAACCTAATATTAATAGCATAAATAAACAGCTGTTCATATGAAATAGCAGATTTACATGAAATCAGCTGTTGAAAGTACACACATATTTAAAACCGCACTAGCCTTTGGTTAATGCTGTAAAACAAAGTTTACGTTTTGCAACATAACTCAGCTGTTTTTTATACGTTTTTGATGAAACAAAAACTGTGGATATTATAATAAGATTTACTAAAAAACATTATTCTTGTACTTTTATTGTAAAATTAGTCAGTTTTTAGATATTTCGGTTAGAACAAAATACACGTCCGCCATTTTGAAACACGTAAATATTTATTTTTTATATTTTTACTAAAAATAAATCTACTATAGGGTAGTACAATAATGAAGTTTCATAATTGTACCTTTAGTGAATCTAAAGTTATACATTTTTATGTAAAAAACAAATAAAGACAGATAGACGGAAAACTAAAGGTTTTAGAACATAGAAGTTTGTTGCTCATTTTAATATTACAATAACATCCTAAATTATTGAAACCGTTTTACTGAACACCCTGTATATAAACTACAAGCCTAACATGGATGGGTTTGTTTTTTTTTTTTTAAGCGTTCATTTTGTAGTCTGCAAAAAACTGTTTTGTTTAAGGTAATATAGCACGAAAGCACATTTTTGGAGTGCCAGTGGTACTGTTGAGACATTGATAGAACATAACAGTACCTTATAGACTCATCTTGTACATTTTTATCCAGCAATGATGTTTTTGTATTCTTCACTTTGTAATATTGTGTTTTAGTTAATATAGAATACAGGGTGAATGACACTTAGAGTTTAAAATTTTACTGGGCTATTGTACATGGTATTTGGAGTAAAACAGTGGTTTTAAAACATTTTTATTCGAATTCCTCTTTTAATAGTGATTTTTTTAAAGGTTTTACAAAATTAGTGACTTGCGACTAATAAAGTCAGTTTTTCGTATAAAAATCTAAATAAAATACTAAAAAGTGTGGTATATTCTTAAGGAGCGTTAAATTTACATCAGAATAAACTGTTTTTCGTTAAGATTTATTACCTTTTATTGTGGTTTAAGATGCATGAAAGTACAAAATTTTTAATTTTTACAAATTCACTCGTAACTTTAATAGGACTTTTCATTGCCAAAAAGTGAATGTAAAAGGTGTCAAACTATTTTGAAAACTTCCCTAATAAATCCTCTTTTATTTAAAAAAAACCTCTTTCGTCGTAAGGCTGATAAAGCCTTACGTTTTTGTTACTGAAAGCACGGGTTGCAATAAATTAATTTACAGTCTTGTTATTTTATCAGCTGTGATTGTGTATCCGATGTTATTCAAGGATTTCAACAATGCAACAATTAAATCATATGCTTCATTTCAGTTATAAATAACCAAACCAGAAAGTGACAGATTTATGTGTGTTGTCTGTTGAATTCAATTATCTTACTTTTATCTGTTGCATTTTTAGTATCTAGATTAAGTAACCACGGAGTATAGTTACCAGGATTATGCAGAAATGCATTTAGTTTACAGGTTTTGTAAAGGAAATTCTCTTGCTGCTCAATGAGAATATCACAATCGTTATCGAATAGGCCTATCCCTAGTCCTCAGTTGTTCACACGACTCCACCAGCGTTTAGTTGAAAAAGGTACTGTCTGTAAACAAGCATCTGAGGTAGGTCAAGGAATGCATGATGTTTACGTAGATGAAGTGGTTCTTAATAGAGTTGATGAGAATCCACGAGTTAGTACGAAGGAAATAGCAAACGAGATTCGTGTGTCTCAGTGGAAGGTATTGAAGGTATTAAAAGATAAAAATTTTCATCCTTATCATTTCAGTCGTGTCCAATCACTTCAACCTAATGACTATGCTCCCTGTGTTGAGTTCTGCCGTTGGTTATTAAATAATGATATTGAACAATATAATTTTTGTAAACACATTCTTTGAACTGATGAGTCAACTTTCACGAGAGGAGTTTTCAATGCGCGTAATGAACATAATTGGGCTTCAGAAAACCCCAGAGTAACTAGAGAACGCACTTTTCAAATACACCTCAAAGTGAATGTTTGGGCCAGCGGTGTTCTCTCTGTCAGCCAATGAAAGATGTTCTTTAAGTCCAATATACCAAATAAAAGAAGATTTATTAGAGAAGTTTTCAAGATAGTTTGACACCTTTTGCATTCGCTTTTTGGCAATGAAAAGTCTTATTAAAGTTACAAGTGAATTTGTAAAAATTGAAAATGTTGTACTTTTATGCACCTCAAACCACAATAAAAGGTAATAAATCTAAACAAAAAACAATTTATTCTAATGTAAATTTAACGCTTTTTAAGAATATACCACACTTTGGAGTATTTCATTTGATTATTATAGGAAAAACTGACTTCATTAGTCACAAGTCTCAATTTTGTAAAAATTCTTTAAAAAATCACTATTGAAAGAGGAATTTGAATAAAAAATTTCTAAAACCATTGTTTTACTCCAAATACCATGTACAATATCCCAGTAAAATTTTAAACACTTAAGAGCCAATCACCCTGTATAATATCAATAAGCTTTTAAATCAGTAACCCAAATACACCCACGGTACTGCCTTGTTTTGATGTTATTAGGTTATAAACATAAATCACTATAAATCAAGCTGTGTAGGTTTTTGTCTGCAGTGATGAAAAATGTACAAATTCTTTCTATTGTAAGCCATAAAAATGTGATGTACCTTAAATTATGTATTCTAATTGAGTGGCACACCACCTTTATGCAACAAATTGCTTGAAAAACACAGTCTGTTTGGAGTGTGATAAGATCCTCTGACAATTTAGAATCAAATTTATCTAAACAGTAGATTATCTAATTAGTTAATTACAAAATGTTAAATTTTCCAAATATTGATGTTTATAAAATCATCTGTTTGTATATATTCTTCAACCATGTAAAGCTGTAGCATCACTGTAGGATCTTGACCTTCAACCTCGCAGGTAACTCTGGTGAAAAACTTGTGGATCTTGACCTCCTGGCTTAGACTTACCGTCAGCGCAGAAATTATGTGTACCCGAGTTTGAAGATTGTTAATTAACTAAGAAGCTGACGAAAAATCCAATCACACAATTTTTCCTCGTTTAATTTTACGTTATAACATATGCATTGTTGCATATTATTATATTTTCTAATAATTTTATCCCATTTGGAACAAAAAAATCTATCAGAATTTAACTGGCTTTCACTGTGACTATCTCATTAACTAACTTTATGTTGATAATTTTTTATGAATAACATTACGTTATTAGGTTATTTTGCTAAGTAAATAAGAATATAAATAGTTTTCTAATTTATTTTTCTTTATTTGCAGCGTGTAAATCACAGATAGTAAAATAATTGATTTTTAATGTAAAATAGTTTGTGTATATCTAATATATATATTGATTTGATGTTCGATTGTGGACATATAGAATGACAGTTTGATTCTAAATTTTAGGGGATGCTTACTGCACCCCACAATTGATTGTACGGCTATAATACTTCAATGACATTTGGGCTAACTTCTCAGTTAGCATTGTTTCAGTAGAAGCAGCTTGTTCTCTTAATTCTAGTTAGAATTTATTATTTTATCAGGAATAAGTTGATGTTTTAATATTTTAACTATTGACAAAATGATTCTTAAGAAGAACATAATTAAATATTTGTATATTATGTATTTTATTAAGTTTTAGCTATGATTTAGATATAACGTGATCTCAAAACACAGCAGGATTTGTAAACTGTATGATACAAGGCATGTTTTTAAAGTAAGTACCGTTTTGGAATCCCGCTGTTGTAGTGCTGCAATCGGCGTTTGAGGCATGCACGTTGTGTACCACTATCTGTTAGCAAGCCATGGCTGCCATTATGGATCCATTCGACAGTATTTAAGTCTGCTTACGTGTGTTTAAAATGCCTCCTCCGATTAAAAATGTTGCTGATTATGATGTATGATCTGTAAGTTTTCTTAACACTTAGTGCTTGAAAGCAACTGACATTCATAGTGAAATCTGTCACAATGACAATTTGGTTTAATAAATCGTCATCATCATGATTCTAATGGTATACAAATGTGAGAGAACTGGCTGAACATTTGTTATTGTGATTCTCGCTCAACATTTGTTTTTGTCATTCTCCATCAGTATTTTAGGAACCAAGCGTAAGCATAACTCTCTGTACTTCTAACTTTATATTACAATTTCATAAATCACACTTCTTGATGCTTGAAGACACTCACCACATAACAATGCAGTGGTAAAGCATCTGTTTTTTCTGACGTTTTCATCAACATTTTGCACCAAGTCATCAGTAGTGAGTGAAGGTTATCCACTTCGTTCCTCATCATGACACATTCCTACGGACATCTTTAAAATCTCTCCCCCGTTTCCGTACTATCCCATCACTCATTCTGTTTTCTTAATAAACATCACAGACTTCAGAATGAATGTCAGCTGCTTTCACGTCTTTTGCGTCACAAAAACTTATAGAATAGAATAGAATAATTTTTTATTTTGCCAACAATTACAACATTTCCATTACAATCTTTACAGAACAGTTAATACAAGTTATTATAAACTAATTAACAGCCATACTTCACAGTTAGCGGCATTTTTTTTCGGAGGAGGTATTTTAAACACTTGTAACCAACATTATATACTGTCAGATGGATCTGTAATGATGTCTGTGGCTTGCCAACAGATAGTGGTGCACAGAATGCATGCGCCTACAATGGTGGGATTCCAAAACGGTACTTACTTTGAAAAAACGCCTCGTAAAACTAATATTCAAATATCTTATCAAAAATGAGATCATTAATGAAGATAGGTTACGGGGAGAGTTTATATTCTCCTGCCTAACTCTGCCATTATTTGCTAGATTGTAGCTTGATTTACCACATTTCATGTTATACCTGTGAATATTATTTATATGACAAACTAATAAATAAAAGACCGTAGTTAGTATTATTTTGTTCACTGATTATATGTAGTTATTTTTCAAACTGACTGATAATTATTTATGTACATTGAGAATATAATTAACTTGCAGTATATTTTCACTGTTTGTTTTCAATAGCGATTTACTGTAATATATGTTTTTCAACAGATTTTCTTGTTCCCTCTCTTAAGTCCCATGTGTAAATAATAAATCTAGTTTTTTGCCAGTTACATATTTATTTCATATTTTTGCTCAGTGGGACCAACCAGTAATGGCTCAAAATTAACATTCATAATTTATCTGTACACTAATTGACATTATTTACAAAATTTGTACATTTAATGTAAGAATTGAATACAGAAAGTGATAAGAGATAATAGTTTATACTTACTTGAATAAGTTTATTATTTATACATTTAGTTATTTAACTCCAACTTAAAATCAAATAATTATGTATTTAGATTTAGTTTAAACCAAATATAATAAATCTTTCTTATATTTTATTTGATGTTCAAATGTTACCATTTGTGATATTTTAATACATTTTTCTAAAAATGTCTTGTGCCATATTTTTTACAACTGCCTTATATTGATGATGTTACTAAACACAAATCTAAATGTAAAACTAAACCAAATAAGTACTCATAAATATACAGCAGCATTCTAAATGGCTGAAATTATTGTGAATAGACAACAAATTACAAATTTATGTATCCCCTATGAAGTGTATCCAAGACCATAAGTATTGATAAACATTCACATGAAGTTTTTCAGACTTTCGTTACATTTGATTAGACGGATTCAAACTGACAATCCTAGGGGCTATACCTGGCCACAGGTACAATCCTCTTAGACTGCTTGTCCGTTTCAACTCCAACGGGGAACACTATTTTTGCATTAATTGACCATATTACTCTAACCTGCATTGAAGGTCAAACCATTTTCTCTCTGAAGAATTAGTTATACAATGCATCCTTTATGCTATTTAGTTGAACTTGCATCATACATTATTTGCTCTTTTGTAAAAATAAATTACAGTACTTCATTTTAAATACTAGCAAATTTTACTAATATTAATATTAGAGTGGTTTAATTAATTTATTTATTACAACATGGATTTAGTAATTATTTAGATCAGGGGCCATGTTGATTGTTTGGCTGAAAATTTTTTTCATAGAAGATACATAGGTAAGAAACAAGAATATGATCCATTTTTTAAGGGGAAAAGCCAAAAAATTACAAAAATGAGCAAAACGGATAAGTTTTTTTCCCTTAAATATAGTGATGTGGGTACTCAAATTATGCAAAAGTTTGCCCTGTTTATGAATAACACAAGGTTTTTTACAATCGAACCATTATTAAGCATGTCAGCACCGGAAATGTACCGATTTCAGTCAAGTTATATTCTGATAGTATAGGGCTAGGTTGGGTATTGATAGGTTAAGTTATGTTAGGTTTGGTTATGTTAGATTTGGTTAGATTAGGTAAATCTATGTACTTTGAAGGGTTTTTACCAACAATGTTACAAAACAATTAATAAAAATTAATCCTAACATAACCTTACCAAATCTAACTTATATTTTTCCGTTTTCCCTCAGTTTCATAATTTTTCCGGCTTTTCCACCAGAGAAAAACTATTATATTCTTGTTTCTCAGATATTTATCTACTATGAAAACATTTTTCAGCTGAAAAATCGACAAGGCCACTGTTTTATATTACCATAGATTTATTAACAATCAAATCTAAATATAGAACTAAACTAAATGACCAGAAATATACATTCTAAATAGTTAAAATTATTGTAAATAGAAAACAATGTCAAAAATTGTATATACCTCCTATATAGTATATCCCACACTAAAAGTCCTGATAAATATTTTTCTAGACTAAAACATTCATATTAAGGTGATAAAGAGAAGTTGACTCTCTTGTGAACACTTTTCCCTTAAGATTCGAGATTCACATATCTTTATTCTTACACATAAAGAATTCAGAGTAGTGTCAATAGTTACAATAGAATATGACGTGAGTAAAACATATTATTTATTGGTGTTGTCCGGTGTTTCTTCTCTCGTATAGTATGTTCTCTGTAAAAGCCAGGTTTTTAGTTTTTTTCTTAAATTGTCTGTCATATCTTAGTGTCTTCAGGTTGTCTGGAAGAATATTGAAAAATTTGCTTCTCTCGAAGGTGAGAAATAGTTTAGTGATGAGCGAGGAAAGCAAAGTCAACAACTTGTCTTGTGTGGGTTTCCCAAGATGGTTAGGAAATTATTACGATATTGACCACCATACGTTCTGCATAAAAAAGTAGGTAATAATTGGAAGAAGCTATAGGTAAATTATGTGTTAACATTGGAATTTTGCAAGGTCAATGAATAATCCATTTGTTAACCACTTATTTTTTATCTAAATTAATAGGCTACACATCACCATTTTAAAAATATGTTCTATATTGGGTTTTAATGAAGCTATTTTCAAACATAAATTAACAGTTTAACAACATAAACATTAACTGAAAATATAAATTATATAGCTGATCACATTTTATTAGAAATATTAAATAATAAAAATAACAAGTTATCAATTATATATATAAATCAATCTTCTGTATTTTTGTGTACAGTAAACTCGAAAAGTAATGAAAGGATTCACTTGAAATCTTCATACAACATTGCATTTATATATTTAAGTGTTTTTATATATTTAGTTCCTAAAATTGTAAATGAGACACAGCATTTCAAGCATTTCCCAACCTTCCTATATTTCACAGATGAAAAATAAAAGTCAGCGCTGAAAAAGTGCTGCTGTGACTAGTTGATTTATGTGCATATTATTTCCAAATCATATCTTGTAAGTTTATTACTGTGACCAGATGATTATTTATAAAAACAACTATAAGTGATATATATATATATATATATATATATATATATATATATATATATATATTTGAATTATATTCAAATTATTAAATTTTCAATAAAAACCAATAAATTTTAATTTCAACTAGACCTTTTGCTAGCAAAGCTGACATCATCAGGCAACACAACTTTTAAACAAACAAGACAATAATTAGTTGGAAAAACAGATGAAAATAATATAAAGAATATTATTTTATTAAAAATTATACACTCTAATATAATATTAGTATAAATATACTGTAAATAATGTATGGTATTTACACACACACACACACACACACATATATATATATATATATATATATATATATATATATATATATATATATATATATATATATATATATATATGTGTGTGTGTGTAAATACCATACATTTATACTAATATTCTTTAAATTATTTACATATGTTTTCCTAACTAATTATTGTCTTGTTTGTTTGTAAATAAATAAAGTTTTGTTGCCTGATGATGCCAGCTTTGCTGGCAAAAGGCCTAGTTGAAATTAAAATTTATTGGTTTTTATTTAAAATTTAATAATTTGAATATATTTAATTAACCAATATCAACTCGATCTCAACTTAACTATAAGTTACTTTATTTCATGTAAATTCAAGTAAACAGTCAACCTTTTTTTAACAACTAAAGTAAAAAATAGCACTTAATAGTTAATATCAGACTATATGCTAGTTTTGTTTAATCTGTCATCTACTGTTTTAGAAAAATCAATACTTATTTCTTTAGAACAGTACTTGTGGTTTTATTAACATAAAAACTTGTGAAATTTTTACTTATTTATTTTTAAATTAGGTGTGGTTTAATTTATTTTTATAATTTACAGAATTATTACAGCGTAAAATTACAGTTTATATATTGTTATTCATATTTAGACTATTACATGATATTCTGAAGTCTATTTTTCAGGCTTTTTCTGTTTGGTGCTTTTGTTTCGAGTCTTGAATATGCTGGGATCTATCTGGTTCAGTGCAGGGTCGAATCTTGGACTTTTCACTTCTTGTTCAGTCAACAGATGTGGGCAGATCATAAACATCATTTGCTGAAAAATATTCATACTCTAATTTTTCAAGAAGTTATTGTGAACTATTCATCAGATCTTTATCTCATGGGTTTTAGGAGCTAGACAAGATCTAATTGTCAGTAGAATAATTGGTTGAAGCCCAGTTTCATATGATAAAGTTCTCGGTTTAATCCCAATCAGAGTTACAACAAATTTTGACACTTTCTAGGAATAAACAGCCTTAGATTGTTACAATCGTCTCATTTATTCAATATTCATATTTGCCCATATATTGGTGATCGGCATCTTAAGAATAAATTTATAAATATGGCTTAAAAATAAAGACTAATTTTTAAGCAGTCTAAACCACAGGTCTGAAATTCAAACACCGAATTACAGAAATAAATTTCATACCTCCTCTCCATTCCAGCTGGCCTGCTGAATCCTCAGTGCTGTTGTTTGTTTGTGTGAGATTTTGAATGCACAATCAATTTAAGAATGCTTAGTTTTTTGAAAGAATAATAGATTAATTTGAAATATTTTGCAAAATCCACTAATAGGAACTGTTATTTTGACCAAACAAGTGTTTGATGAATGTCAATCACAAACTGAAGAGGAATTTAAAAGGGACATAAAAAATGACTGAAGAAGAATTTATAAGAGCTCAGACTGAGGTTCTGTCTTCATCGATGATCCAAGTTTGTCCACATATGGTGGCTAAGAACCTTAGACCATAATGCAATGTTTGTCACATCTTTCTTGACCTAGCATGGAGAACCAATTAAAACATAGACCGTAGTCATCAGAACTTACTCTGTGTTACTTTAATATGTTCCAAACAGTAAAATTTGATTGTATAAGTACAGAGTTTTGGTTAATTGAAGCTGAGAAAAACCACAGTTGAAGCGCTATAAACCATGAATAACTTTTCTGTAAAGAGCTTGTAATATTGTAGAGATTGTAGAGAGGAGTGTTTTGGAGGGATAATGATAGTGTCATGCTGAAGTAAAAATATATAGCCCTAATCAGGTTATTTTTCTGTGATACCTTGTATGCCCAAGTTATTGACATTCACCTGTATACAGATTATGCACCTCAACTAGTTTATCTTTATGAATCACTTCATCCCTAGTCTTTTAAAAATATGTTTGATACTTAGAATGATTTTTAAAATGCTACAGTATAAAAACTTATCTCTACCTCTGTTATGCAACCTCCATTACTCATTAATGGTATATTCTTTTCTAACACTGAATTTTCCATAAACAAAAAATCCACAAGAATGTCTATAAAAATCTACAGTACGTATAGGCGAGCCAGTGGCCGATTGGTCTAAGGCGTCAGGACTTGAGCTTGGGTTAGAGATAGAGCTTGTTCGAATTCAGCCTAGACTGGAAGAGATTATCGGTAATATTCACCTTCTACTGTATCGGTTCGCCTCCTTACTCTGTCTGAATAAGTTCCTCGCACAGATCTACGAGACATGGACAGAGTAAGGTTGAGAAGGAGTTCAGCCCATCCTTTAAAATAAAAAAATATATATAACAGCAAATGTTTTTTTATAAATCGGGTTATGGACTGTCAATATTTATTATAGTACAAAACTATTGCAATTACTCCTGGTACATTATACCTATCTTAGAAATGTTCTTTATCATTTTAAATTTGAAGCAAGAACTTCTTATTTGTAAGTAAAAACATGATGTGTCAGGAATGGTTGTTTTACCTCAGCCCACGGAGTCAAGCCCATTGGAGTGAAGCGGAACTGCCACTGTGGTAGGCCTTGGTGCACAAGCATCATGCGGAAATACTGGGTGAAACTGTTAGCCAGGAAGTGCCACTCATAGCTACGGTCCAGTAACCAAACCTTAGGGTCCTCCTTCTTAGTTTCTCCCTCAGGTCTTTCCAGATATACCAGGCAAACCTAGAATAGAAGCATCATTGGACAAATACCCACCGTACGTGTATGGGTGGGTCAACACCACTGCACATCTACAGTATGTGGCTGGGCAGGTGGGTTAACATCACAGTAAGTGTATGGGTTTGGTAGGTAGGTCAACACCACTTTATGGATGGGTGGGTCAACAACACTGCACATCAACAGTATGTGGATAGGCAGGCGGGTTAACATCACAGTGAGTGTATGGGTTTGGTAGGTAGGTCAACACCACTTTATGGTCAACGTCATCGTATAAGGGTGGTTCAACACCAATGCACATGGATGAGTGTGCAGGTGGGTTAACATCTCAGTGAGTGTATGGGTTGGGTAGGTAGGTCAATACCACTTTATGGATGGATGGGTCAACGTCACCGTGTAAGGGTAGGCGGGTGGATCAACAGCACTTTACGTACCTGCTCACTATACACACATATGAGCATAGTCAAATGTTGTATTGGATATTACAGTACAATACAATATTTTCTTTATTCATTATTAGTACTATAAATACACAAATTGAGTCAATACTTAACAAATGGCAAAAAAAAAGAATGAATATATGCAATTAGAACCATTCTAGTATACAGTGTCAATATTTTGTATTAAAATACTTTAAAAGAGAAATAAATCATTATTTTGCTTGAAATATAACTATCTGAAGGTAAGAGTAATGACAGAAACGATACTTGAGACTATGATTTTTATAATTGAAAATCTCATCCAGGGAGTACACTTTCTCAACAAGACACTTCTGTAATTCATACTTAAATTTATATGTTGAGTGTGAGGCTTTGCCTAGTCTGTCACTGTCACAAGGGCACCAGCCAATATAAAGAGGGTGTCCTCGTGGACTCTTGATTTACAACAAGATTGATTCATCGGCATTCCCAGTCTGCAGTCAGGCTTAGGTAGAAAGGACAGTTTATCACTATAGTAACATTTGAACACCTGTGAATCGGTCTAGTGCCTACATCACACCAGCAGTGGGTGGAGCTTTCTCAACGTTTGTTGAATAGAATATAATACCATATTCATTCTTAATAGAGCCAGGAAGTGATTTTAAAAACTTAACATGCCTAAACATGATGGATTCTCATCATACAAATTCAGATTATGATGAGATGTGCTAATAAGTATTTGATTACTAGTGTTACTTTAATGTTTTAATTTAAGCTTTTTGATATTGTTGTTTTTTTATATCTATTTTTGCATGTATTGGTGAATTCTAAGATTTTTAAAAGATGGAAAAACATTATTTTCAACAATTTGATTTCAAAATGATCTGAACTTTGTTTTTTATCTCATGATAAAAATTATAATTCAAAAAATTGTGAAGATTAGTAAAATGAACATGAGGTGCTTCACAAAGCTCTTATACTTGTATTCAGGGACATCCTCAAGTAGGACTTTGTTTCTCAGTTTCAAGCCTGTTACGGTTTATTGGGAGTCATAATTTTGTGTTCATATAAAAGTTTGCCTCTCTTTATGTATATGGTTCAGAAATTATATTTACTTTTACCTTCTTTTTTATCATATGTGCTATATTAAATGTGGTCTTTTATACAAAAATGGTATGTATTCAATGTATGCCAAATAGATAGATGATAAACTTTTAATATGTTTTCTGGGATAAGAAAAGCTTTTTTTTATGTAATATGCTCTTTTATAAAGAGTTTAGATTTATATGCTGCTTGTCAGTTTTCATAAAGTATATTAATCAAATATATTAGGTTTTTAAAGGAAACAACAAGCCTAACACAGTAAAATATCTCTACTATAATCAAGTAATCTGGTGAATTTTACAAACCTTTGCTACATTTTGACACGGGTCTAGTTCAAATATTTTACATTTTGGCCCAAAATTAGGTTTTGTATAAACAGATTCTGGTGAATTGCATACTTCAATGTCAAGGAGATTAGGACACTCTGCATCACCAAAACTTTTGACACCGGCCAGACGTTTAAGCTCGGATATTGAATTGATCCTCAAATTTCCAATCGGAAGTATTTCTCCTACAACAAACATTTAGTATTACAAGTACTCCAATCTACATATTTAAAATTAAATACATTCATATAACTTAATTTATATTGACATTCATATAACTCATATTAATTCCATTGCAGAAAATAAGGAATACATTATTAAGGTATTATTCAGTGATTAGTGAATTATGTACAAGGTGATTGGGGCTGTCCCTAAATTCATAATGCTGTTAGGGGGGAGGAGGGGGTTTTCGGCAGCGTTATGCGCCTTACGGGGTTTCTATGAGCATTACGTAATTATTTAACTTCAACAATTTGTTTGAATTTATTCACAAAATTTGATTGTTTTTCCCAAACAAAACTACAAGATGTTACATGCAGGGGGGTCTGAAAAGCTTTATTTTAGCGTTACGTAATTTAGGAACGGCCCCTTAGCACAGTGTTTTTGGGTTATTGTACATTGTGTTTGGAATAAAACAGTGTGTTTAAAATTATTTAAATTCAAACTTGTTTTAAAATACAAATTATTAAAGGGGTTTTACAAAATTAGTGACATGTGATTAATAAATTTAGTTTTTCCAATATTAATTTCAATTAAATACTCAAAACTATTATAAATTCTTGAAGAATGATATATTTTGAACAGAATAAACTGCTTTTCGATACCATTGGTCACCTTTTACTAAAAGTAAAAAATTGTAATTTATAAAAAATCTATTGTAAATTTAAAAATATTTTCATTTATCTCAAATCAAACTTGAAATGGGACAAACGACTTTAATACCTTCCTTGATAATGATCTTTCAATTGATACATTGGACTAACAGAGCATCCTTTGTTGAGTGACAAAGCTTAACATTTTAGTACCAGAAAGCACTGGTTTCAACGAAAGACAGAATTTAATAAATACAGTCTTATGAGTCACAATCCTGTGATTAAATGGTTCACTCATGACTATCAGTTGTTATTAAAAAGACTAGGGACCACCCCTGCATGCTTATGGGTTATGTTATGGAGAGTGTGGCAAGAAGGATTGGAGAGGGGAATATGAAAGCTATAGCGTTTGCAGATGATAGTGTTGCTGAATACTGGAGCAATTAAATGAGTGAGTTGTGGAGGTGCACAGTTTGGAATGAATTCTAATGTTGCAAAGAGTGAAAATTTGGTGATAAAAAAAGTTGAGGGGTGAAAGGAAGTAGAACTGACTCTAAGAGAGGAATAGTTGAAGAAGGTAGATTGCTTCAAGTACCTTGGAAGTATAATACAGGAAGATGGGATATTGGATAAGGAGGTAAATGAGAGAGGGAGACAAGCTGGAGCATTCTTGAGGACAACTGGAGGGCTGATAAGAAGTAGATTTTTGCCACTAAGATGCAAAAAAGTACTGTACTAGACTTATTTTGTGTCGATATTAACAAATGGTTCGGAGACATGAGTAATGGGAAAAAAGGATAGAAGTAAGTAAAGTACAGGATTGTGAAATAAGGGTTTTAAGGAGCAGTGTGGGAGTGAGCAGAAAATACAGGATAATAAAGGAAATCATTAGAGAGGAAATGGGAAAAGAACCACTCCTCAAGAGAATTTGGAGAAATAGACTGCGACGGTTTGGGCATGTTACAAGATAGGGGATCACGGATTGCCAATAAGAATGGAAGGACGTAGGCTATGAGGGAGACCTAAACATAAATGAGGAGTGAAAGGAGGAGAGGAAAGTTTAGGTAAGAGCGTATAATGAAAGGAGGATGATGGAAACAGAGACGATCATAGAGAGGACTCTTTGAAAAGTAGATTCAATGAAAGAATGGGAAACTTCTGCTGCAGATAAGAAGATTTACATTTTTGGAGATAAAACTAATTTAAAAAAAATATTATTTGTTCGTCAATCATACCTGCATACTCATAATTCCAAATGAGTCGGAAACCATCAGTTGAAGAGTAGAATTGTCGAAGATCTTCAGGCAAGGTACACAAATGCCGTTGTTCCCAAGAGGAGATCAACATCCTCTCACATGGAAGACGTTTCTCAAGTTCAATTCCCTGGACTCCTGGTGTATTTTCTAAAAAATCACATCGTAAGCAAAAATTACTTCCGTTTTCATTTCAAATACAGGAATTAAACATATCATTATAAGATTAGATGCATTTTCACATTATCAAATCAGTCTGAAGGAACCAGTAGAGTAATTGCATGACACTATAATGATCCTTTATATTGCACTCTATAAACCAGCTGCCTTTCTTTGATTTTCAATAAATTGTTCTTAACATATTTTTTTTTTTTTTTAAGGAGAGATAGAATTCCATAATACTGATTGTCTGTCAACCACATGGCTTGATCTTGAGCCTTTCAATAAATTAACTTTATATGGCTACTCTTTTACACATCAGAAAAGTTATGTATATATGGAACAGCTTATATTAGCTGTTCCTAATTTACAGCACCAAACATTCACAAAGAACTACATCAAGACCAAGGCGTTATACCTACAATTAAGAACCAAAGACTATGGTGGGCAGGACATGTTTACAGAAAAGGAGCAGGCACTCCAGTTTACTCTGAGTCTTAGAAGACACACCAAGTACAGTTAATTATTTATTAGAAACCTGGGTAGTAAAACAAAGTCAATTGGTTGACAACAAAATGCTAAATCATTACGAATTTATAAACTGAAACGCTCTTTACTCAATATGTTTTGTAAACTTAACCTTAAACTTTTGGAACTTAAGCTTAATGGAATATTATGTCATTAAGGGTAATAATGATTTTAAAAAAAATTATGATGTTCAACTTAAAAATCCACTTCTCACCCTACCAAAATAACATAGTAAAATATCTGAATTCAAAATGAAAATCTTTTGTACAAAATATTTGTTTTTAAATAAAATATTTTACTTTTTATATAATACCTACTATATCCATGAAAGTTTAAAAAGCAACAAATACATTCATATATACCGACTAATAACTAAACAAAATAGACTTGTAAAAAAGCAACAATGTTCTTTTTAAAAAATCAGTTTTCCCTTAATTCTTTGATACACACACATGCACGCACACATCAAAAGACTTACTTTGTAATAATTATTGTTATTCAATCACCTTTAAGAATCATTAATATGCAGGGTGACTTTTAAGCCAGTTATCCCCTAAGTTGTTTCCACAGTTTATTACACATTTGCTTTTTGAATATCCCACTAAATTAATAAACCCACACTACATTTATATTATTTCAATGTTATTAGAAATCACTAAAGGTCCATGATCTTGGAGCCAACTGCAAAATTTTAATAGCAACATAGTGATGTGATACATAATTTACCAATTTCAAGCTCAATCACAATTTGAAAAGGTTGTGTCATTCTTTAGTTATTAATTATTTTGTTATTTTATTTAATCGCCTATGTATTTTCCTAATTAAACCTGGTTTGTATTAAATGACATATCACATGACTAGGCCTATGGTCCAATCTAAAATTTTGAAGTTGACTCCTAGGTCTTGGACTCCAAGTGATCGATCCCTAATACTATTGAAACACTCTAAATGTAGTGTGGGTTAATAATAATTTAATGGCATATTCAACAAGGAAATTTAACTGTGGAAACAAGTTATAGAGTAACTGACTGCTTAACTTACAAAGCAGTTTTAATTAGGAAAATTCATAGGCAATGACTAACAGGTAAAAACTAAAGAACAACACATCATTTTTAAATTCTGATTGCACTATTGTTTTCAGATTGAAATGGTGATGTTAAATGACATATTACATGACTACGTTGCTATTACAATTTTGAGGTTGACTTCTAGATCTTGGTCTCCCAAGTGATCCTCCAGGATACCAGTTAATGGTTAAGAATAATAAGATCTTTTTAATATAGGATAAGTGTACGATATTTTATTAAAACAGAATTGAACTACGTTTTTATTATAAAAGAAACATAAACACTACTTTGAAAGTAAATAATATTAATTTTCAAATAAACAAATATTCATATTATTTGTCATTGGAGCAGTACATAATTCTAGCAGAATATCGTAAATACAATTTATTACATACCTAAGAGTTTTGTCAAGCCTAGGCAGATGTTTTCATAAAATGAATCTTCTGACACAACGTCCACAACAAAAGTCATTTTCTTAATTTCTTACTTGTCACTCCGTTAATACTAAAAAGCATAAACAATTAAATAGTTAACAGAAATGTTGAATGAAATAATACACTGTAATTACAATTTATAGAATGCTCACAAAGTGTTAGTAGTATCAACAAGCTATTTAAAATAAGACATTTTACGAATGTGCCATTATTTCTATAAACAATAATTTAATAAGAAATTATAAACTCGCTGCCTTTAAAAAACTTAAATTTTAAGCGAAACAATTCATCTATTACCATAAAAATGTCTACTTACCTCGATCTTCATAATAAATATGTCAAAACAATATTTAACTTTCAAATAACATAATAAAAAAATGTCTGTTTAGCAGACTGTTGTTTGTTTGTTGTCATGGCTGTAACTAACTAACCGGCAACGGAAACACAAGTGTTGTAAGTACATGTACAGCTGTTCAACCATCCTTTATATTATTTGAAGGTTACAAAAATGGACATCAGTAACGCCTTGCAACCATTTGAAGTAACACTATATTAGGTTAGCATTAAAATATGGCAATCTTTTAAAATAATCACGAAAAAAGAGTTAATTAAGTATTAAAATATTCGTGGTAAACATATTGTGATTCAAAATTAAAATGCTAAGTTCAAAAATTGAATTTTGTTCTCTACTGAACGTATCTTGACGATCGGCGTCTTATTAATAAATAAATAAGTATGGTCAAACTTTATTAACTAAATCAGGGATGTAGTCAGGGGGTTGGTCTAGTGGGTCCAGCCTCTTCCTCCAGGTGTTAAGATTTAAAAAAATGGTTTCCAGGCATATTAGGCCTACTTACTTCATGAGGAAATAACAATTTTCAGTTTGTATCGTAATCAAATTATTTTATTGATATACGGAACGTATAATTTTATTAAATGTGATCAATGTGTTTAATGCTTGTTGACAAAAGACCAGCTTTATTTATAATCACTATGGTCATCATACATAAAGACAAATCCGTACAGTACGGTACGGTACTTCAATGGGCATGTTCCGTAGGTTTGTCTCTGTCTCACCTATTAATACAATAGATATTACAACAATACATTCAAATGTACATACACGTCCAACAATAATATTAACTTTTTTTAAATATTTTATTCTTAGGTATAGGCACTAATAAGATAGTAAATAGTCATCAAAGTGTCAGTCACCATTCATTCAGTTCAAGATATGAGAAGGTAGTTTGTATTCCATTGTCCAGTGCTGAGGTCCGATATTGAAGTTTCATACTATGTGGAACACTATTACTGTGTGAATTAAGAAGACAAAGGCTTAATAATTATATTTGGAATTTCAAATTGAAGCATGATTCCTGATAGAGATAGCAGTTAATAGCAATGCCACTGAATCGACTTCAATATTTACAACAGTGTTATGATCCCTATAATCAAAAACCCAATCTCGCATCTTATGTATGAGTATATAACTTTCCCTGTATCAGACCATATGACCGACACCGTTGAAATGGACCTTCCTCGTAAGGAATGGACTACGTTTAGTCGCTTTGCACGGGTGTTGAAAGATGCAACTAATAGAAATATAACTAAGGAATAACTAATGATCAGTTATGTTGATGTTCAAACTTAGTTAATAATTGGCCATTTCGTTCTCTTCAGGGAGGATAAGCTGGTCTTCATTCAAATTTAGAGGCATGGTTAGGAATAATTATCAATCCTGGATTTAGCCCTACGACATGAGATCAATCACAATGACACAAGTACCTATTTCGTTCTGTAGATTTTATTGTATTTAGACTTGGTTTATTACTCTATTATTTAATCTTTCAGTTGTGTAGGTGGCAGGGCCGTAACTACCATTGGGGCAACCGGGGCAGAGCCCCGGGGCCTCCGGCTATGGGGGGCCCCGCAGGGGCCCCCGTTTGGTTGGCCGTGCATAGATTTTAACGATGAAAATAAAAATATGTGTTTTAAAAGCCGATCCCAACGAAATATTTTCGAATGATACAATTAAAAAAAAACTTACAGGGGCACCCTAGACCTCAACATAAACTTGTAAATGTAATAAGTGAAGTGGTATAGAGTGTATGTATGTTAAGCTACGTTCTTACTTTGTGTCTCAAGAGTTTTAAAACTAATAAAATTGAAACGGTAAAATAAAATTACTATTTATAATATAAATCTTTTGATAATAACATCATATTTGTAAAAAGACAAATTACCTTTAACATTGTTCGGCTACACTGTAGGTTTGTAATCGCCTTATACTGCCGATAAGCAATATAACGCGATTACAGACCTACAGTGTAGCCGAACAATATAATTAACATTATAGTATATTTTTTTATGAAAACAGTAAAGGTTTTATATTGATGGTACTTGCAAAATGATTTTGCTTAAAATAGGTGATTTCAAATTTTTTTGTATTAGTCAACTAAAATAGCAATATGTAGGAACAAGAAACTTCAGTCATGGAATGCATTAAAATGCGTTTTCAAAGGGTTAAATATAAAAAATATTCCGGTTGAGGACCCCCCTTCCGCTGGGGGGTAAACCCCCAGACACCCCGGTAGGAGGCCCCCAGATCACGTTTGCCCCGGGGCCCCCAACATCGTAGTTACGGCCCTGGTAGGTGGTGTATGAAAGTCATACTAGATGATAAATTGTTTGTGAAACTCATGATTTTTAAACCTGGACATAATAAAAGATTGTTTTAAATAATAAAATACAAAAGATTATGTTTTTAATTTACTTATGTTCCTCAAATAATTACTAACTAGGCTTCTTGCTAACTTAGTGGTTAGTACTTCTGCTTCGTGTGCAGATAACGAATTCAAATCCCAGGAGGCCCATTAAAAATTTGCTTGTAGGATTTGGACCTTTGTCACTGTCCTTACAACGTTTCATCGGCGTGACTAGGAGAAAACAAGTCAGTACTCTATGTACTCTTTTTGTGTTAAACCCATAGAGTAATTAGATAAACCGGCTGAATGTAAATATTGCTATTTTTCATGTCTAAGTTGTTGCTTTCAATGATTTGTTTTGTTCATTCTTGATCTGTTTGTTTAAGTCTTGTAGAATGACAGTGATTAGTTTTTTAAGACAGTAAATAATCAGCTTAATACTTATTGTTGGTTATCATAGTTGGTAACCTATTAAAAGACATTGTTTTACTAACTGTTTATTGATAGGTAGTATGTTAGTTTTTCGGGATTACAATTAAATAGGCCTTAGTAATATTTGTTAAAATAACTGCTCAAGGGAGTAATCCTAGACTAATAGGTATGTCTAAGATATTTTTTACTTGTGCTTATTTTTTCATTACTTTAGTCTTCTAGCTATGCCTTCTTAACCCTATATGGACCCAGCGACTAGTAACTAGTCGATTTGTGTGGCACTTATTTGGCCAAGGAGCTAGTTACTACTGTTGAAGAAAAAACTATAAACACTTGAGTTTGAAACATCACTCTAAATAAACTAATTACACTAGAAAAACACAAATGTTTTTCTTGTTTATTCCTATGCTTTGTAGTGTGGAAGGACAAATGTTATCTTTTCACAGTTTTTTTAAATCGGGTAGAATAAAAAAGAGTGTGATTTCTAATGCTCTTTACCGAAACGTCGACTTTAAACATTTCTACAATAAAAACCTCTGGTCAGATTAAGTTGAATCTTTAATAGGTAATTTATCAACTATTTCACTAACTTATGCTAGAGGTTCATGAACTTTCATTAATTAACTAAAATGTTCTAATGGAAAATGTAAAACATCTTGTTCTAGTAATTGAGTAGGCTTACGAAATCGAATAAAACTTCGTTTTGTACATCACAATTCCATTATTTAAAAAAAACGAACGAACGTTTACACAACATACTTGTATGAATTTTTACAGATTAGTAATCAAACGCAGGGCAGTGTGTAACTCATAATGCAAAACCGTGCATACCATTTGAAAGAAGACGTTCCATCGTTGCTTGCTTATTTCATATATAAATCATGTATCAATTCTAAGTATTTAGGTGAAAACAAAGTTCACAATCATTGACAGCTGTGACAAAGGTCAGTAGAAGACCAAAATACATAACTTTCAAAAATTCACTAGCAATCATAGTGTAAAGCTATTGTGATTCTAATTCTACCTATGAAACAGCGGGAATGTGCTCTTTACGGGGATGCCCTTGTAAGTTTTTTCTCTAATTTTACTCATTTATTTGCTGTGAATTTATTTCTCAAGGTCTATTTAACAAGGAAACATTTTTTAAAAACATACAAACTATGAAATTTTTAGAAATACCTCGTATATTATTTTTGTAACTTTATGATTTACAGTGGATTTCTGAATTAAATCTAAACAGTTATCTTGTTGCCGGGATATGGTTAGACATTGCTTGATGTTTCCTACTTAGTTTCCGACTCTCCTGATATTTGTCGGCACTGGTGGCACAGTGCTGTAACTCAGCTACTTGGGGAAAAAGTGTTTGGGAGATTGTAGGCGATAGGCTGGATGCTTGGTCCTCTTAATACCGACATGGCGTCCGCTTAGTGGTTGCTATCGGCGTGGACACTACTAGAGAAGTCTGGGGTGTCCATGTTGGGTGGTAATCATTGTGCCGATATTGTGTGGGGGAGATAACTGAGTATCAGGCTTGTCAATTAGCTGAAAATCAGACCAGAACTACGTGGTTCGGATTCCACGTAAAACTGTAGGCCCCTTAGTTGCCCCGGCTGTTGGGCTATTAATAAATTTCCCTTTCTGAGGAACAGTTGAACTCAGTTAGTAACCAGACTACACTCATCCTACACTCATATAACCATTCATATTCGCCTTAAAATACCAACAACGTTGTGTCGGCGTCACATATGTAAGAATGTTGATGTCAGCCAGTAGATTGGGGCATTGTACGTGGTCTTGAATAATTAGAAAAAAGAGAACATCAGCGACATCACGTAGGAGGGCGAGGAATAGTAGATTCAGTTCTGTAGAAAGGACATTAACAGGTAGCGCCATATATAGGCGTAACCCAACCGGACTAAGACTGGGGGAATAAAGCGACGCTGTGAACTTCCAATCTCTCTCTGGCACCAACAGAGACCACAACTGGCAGATACTTCACGAGCTGCCGTACAAAGAAGCACTAAAGGAAATTAAGAGCAGCAGGGCTGTTGATACTCCTAGAGAACAATTTATGATTCTCAAGTCATCAAGAGTCATCAAGACCAAGGAGATGTCAAAACTGTATACCTGACAACTGTATACCTGATAAGAAATAAGGGTGTGACATCTTCTGTGAGTTGTGTGGTTTTCGTATTAGGGCCTAGTGTGGCAGCGTCAACTGCAAAAAATTCTGTTACACTATAGTATAGTTTGGCTAAAAGAAACCAAGCATAATCTTGTATAGTATAATATTTTAATCTCTATAGGAAAACAAGCATTTAGTTTGTTTGACTGCAAATATGAGCTGATCAGGCGGTCGGATTGCTGAGGGGATCAGACTAGTAGGAAAAGTTCATTGCTTCAATACTCAGGCCAGATATGTTGTGGTTTTTTCCGAGCCAAAAAGTTAAAAATTTTTTGGTAAACAGTACAACAAAATTATATTTTATCAAAAGAGCCAAAAGAATTAAAAATTCAGTTTAAATAGCAAATTTAGAAAGTTAAAAAGAAGTAAAAGAAAAAAATTTAGCCATTTATGCTGAACATGAATCTATAACAGTTCCCTATGTCAGAATGTGTAGTTCAACAATTTTGTCTGTTAATTTATTACTAAACAGCTAAACAGTTAATGACTAAAATTGTGACTATCCTTTGTCTACTGTTTCTGCTCGCCCTTTATCATAATAATCAATCAAAGTTATCAGTACTGTACATTGTTAAAATTTTAATGTGAAATGTGTTTAGTTTTAGGATATGCTCCAAAAATGCCGACAGTAGTTGTGCTTGACGTTTCTCTATCAATGTCCCTGCCAGTAACTATTCCAGATTCTTCAGACACATATACCAGCTTACAGCTGGCAGTTCATGGCATCAACAGCCTTTTGGACTATCTTGCACTGTACTCTAAATTGGAATTTGTAGCTCTTGTGAGTATGACACGTTTTAAATTTGAATGTACTGAAACTGATCAGTTGAATACAGTACATGTGATAAGGATTCTAAACAGAATCACAATTGATAATTTAAAATGTTTGAATATATGTCCCTAAATCTGTATATGTGAACAGGGAAGGGAACACCATAAATAATGAAGTTTATAGATAAAAGGCACACAATGGCAGATACTTAAACTTTAAGTCCAACCACAGTCAATCTGTGAACGAAAGAGTAGCCTATTTTCTCTTTCACAGAACTAAAACTGTTTGTATGGATAAACAGACCTAAATTATGAATTTGAAAACAACACATAATGTAAAAAATAATGGTTATACTTCAAAGATTATAAAAAAATGTAAAATACGCACACCCAGCATAGCAAAAAAATAAGTATCTAAGAAAATAAGATGGATTGCCCATAAATACAGTATTAAAACAGGGTCAGGACACAAACAACAATAAGATAACATTTTTGTAAGACAAAGCCATTCAATGAAGACCTAGCCTCCAAAAATTGTATCTACAGTGTAAAGTGTGAATGTGATAGGGAATACATAGGAGAAACTGAATGCCCACTTTCTGTGCTCATAAATGAACACAAAAAATGGTGAAACACAACATTCTAAATTAGCTAAACAAGCATGGGAGAATGAACACAAGGTTTTAGTGTTTGTTTCCTAAAAACTTGAAGCATATGAAATCTCCAAATATTATCTTTCAATCATGTTCTTATACTCTATTTTTTTACTTCATATTGGCTTACATGAATAATTGTGATTTACAGTTTTCTATTTCATGAGTTCTATTCAGAGGGTAATTTCCAAAACCAAGATCATTCATCATTTATTTGAAGAAAAGTTAGTTCATTTTACTGTGTTTTGTACTATAATTTATTTTTCATTCATTTAATTTGTTGTAGGTTTTATGTTGTATGTAAATAGTGTATTTTTCTGATTATAACAAGTATTGCTGATATTGCAACTTATCTTGTTTTACACTGCCTAAATGTTTGTAATCTCACCCTGTTCCAATTGTGTTACTTATAAATGTTTGTTTACAGATGACTTACTCCTCATCCTACGACATTGTGTCACAGTTTACTAGGGACTTTGATGTATTGAAGTCGAAACTGTCACAGCTTGAAGAGCAGGACAAAAGCTGTTTAGAACCAGTGTTGTCTGGAGTGAACAAACTTGTCCTTGGAGAATGGGGAACTACGACACCTTGTCAGGTACCGTAGTCACTATAATAGTATGTGGTTCTAATTTTGTAAAATTTAAATCGTTTATTAATCCTCTAGGTTTTTGTAATATCCATAGTAAAAACATAGCTATTTGACAAGGAAAAGAACGTTTTTAAAGAATCAAGTATGTATTCAGGTTTTGTTCTAGATATGTTCTAGATATAATTTACAGAATGCATTTGACATAAGAACTTGTTAAATAAATGAAGATAAAACCATTTAAAGATAGCCTATAGCTGAATCATGAACTTCAGCAAACTTTCATTATCAACAAATCAAAGATTTTATAGTATACAAGCTTTTATAATCTTATATAAAGTTTCGGTACAGATAATTAATTTCTGAACGATTACAGATAAAGCAAGAAAACTTGGCACTTCAATACTGCACCTAATCTTCTTTTTGGTGTAACTAGCGTTTTTTGTTGTTGTTGTCATATTAGGAAGTTGCCCGCAAGGAGTCAGGAGAAAATCTGAAATGAGAGCAAAGGTCAAGTGTTACATAAAATCAAAGGTCTATAGTAGTATAATAAAATAGTACAATTTATTTTATTTGTTGTAATAAACTTTACTCGCAGGGTTCACATAGGCCTGCAGGCCTGTGTGTGAACTTTATTCAAAGTCAAAGTCAAAATCATCTTTATTAACTCATTCCGTAAGAATAGTTACAGCGTCAATGATAAAACTAACTAAACTTATAAATTAAACCTGTTAAATCAAAAACAATGAATACAAGCAAGATTCAAATTTGTCAACAATAAGACTAATAAGTTAAACCCATTAATAACAATGAATACAAGCAAGACTCAAAATTGTCATCAATAAAAAGGTAAAATGTGATAAAAGCTTAAATTTTATGATACTTCAAAATGTGTTCTGTAGAAATTCATCAATGCTGTAAAAGGGATGGTCCATGAGCCAGGTATTCAGTGCTGTCTTCAATGCGTTTCCAGTTTTTGATCTTAAATTTGGAGGTAGGCAGTTGTAAAATTTTCTTCCCATATATGTCGGTTTTTTCTCATATAAGGTGAGATGATGTCGTGGAAGGGGGTACATTGCTGAATTTCTTGTATTGTGATTATGAATCTCTTGCAGTCTTTCTTGGTTCTCTTTGTCAATGTATAAAACCAACTCCTGGATGTAAAGAGCTACAACTGTTAGGATTTTAAGGGTTCTGTAAACTTCTCTGCAACTGTCAAGTGGTTGGAGTCCAGCTAGAGTCGCGATAGCTTTTTTTTTGAAGTGTTAATATTCTTGTTAAGTTTGTAGTAGATGTGCCACCCCAAATCACCAACCCATACCTCAAGTGAGACTCAAAGACTGCAAAATAGGCTGTACGAGCTACTTCTGTGTTGCTAATAGATTTTATTCGTCTAATAGCATAGAGGCTGGTGTTTAACTTGCTACAAAGATAGTCCAGATGAGGGGTCCATGTTAATTGGCTGTCAAGTTTTATGCCTAAAAAGGTGGTTTCGCTAGTCACGTCTAGTTCTGGTATGTGTGGAGTCTGATCCGCCCGTCTTCCAAATATAATTTGGCTGGTCTTCAATGGGTTAGCTACAAGGTCATGCCTGTCGCAGTACTGATAGGCCATGTTTAGTGCAATGTATGTATTGATAGCTAGATCATCTGCTGAAGGGCTGCTGAGTAAAAGTGTGATGTCATCAGCATACATAACTGTTTCACAATAGGCTTTTAGATGTTGTGGCAGATCGTTGATGAAAAGAATAAATAGTACTGGTCCAAGAACAGAGCCTTGGGGAACGCCTTGATTAATTTGTAGAGATTTAGATGTTATATTACTGATTATGCCATTGTATAGGTGTTTTAGTTCTACATATTGGCTGCGCCCATTGAGATAGCTTTTGAACCAGTTTTTTGCTGATCCCGTGACACCAAGGAGCTCGAGTTTTTGAATAATTAGGTCATGACCTAAGCAATCAAATGCTTTACTTAGATCTAGAAATACTCCTGTTGAGTGTTCGCCTGCTTCTAGATGGTCAATGATGTTTTCTATGAGTTTTATCATTGCTGACGTGGTAGATTTTCCTTTGGTGAAGCCATTTTGGCGATCTGTCAAGAGGTTATAATGCGCACAGTGTTCAACGAGTGAAGTACCGACAATCAGCTGTGTTGGGCATTCTGTTGTCCGCCACTGAGCCATTATGCCAACAAATCTGTGTCTATACAGACGTAATTATGCTACATCAGTCTGTTCAAAAACGGCTTAGATGAGTTCAAAAGAGGTTGAGCTTTAGGAAATCATGTACTGCAATTTAAATTAAAATCTGACTGAGATACAACATCAATCGGCAATAAAGATAATGTAACATTTTTAGTTGTTTAACTTGACTCAATTCTTAAGTGGACTGACCATATTATACTATTACACAATAAACTTAGTTCTTCTGGGTACGCTTTGAGTGTTCTAGTAAAAGTTGCCTCATAAGTTTGCATGAATGTTTATTATGCTTATGTATATTCTCTTTTGATTTATGGGGCAATTCTGTGGGGCACTGCTTCTGATACTAGAAAAATCCTAACAAGTAACAAATTTATTATCAGGACAATTGTAAGCTGTAATTCAAGAACTAGTTGTAAGCCGATTTTTAAACATGCAATAAAAAGTCTCCCTTATGTAACATTTGTTTCAAAATTAAAGGGTTTTAATGTAAAAGAGTCCATTACTCTGTGAATGATTTTTTCAATGGTGATGTTTTAGTTTAACTGATATAGCTGTAGTTTTAACTTGCATAACTTTGTAGCTCTTAAAGTTGATTATTAAGAATTTATCTTAAAAATAATTCTGACCATTTACCTGTTTTTGTATTACAAATTCTTGTAATAGATTCAACAAATGTTATGTACAATAAAGTATTTGAATTTAAAAATTATTGTTGTCTATTGTCCTATCTTAAATATATATTAATTCTAACAAGTATTTCTCACAATAATAATCAATATTATAATACAATTTATTTTTATAAGAAATACTTTTCTTTTCCTATTGTTTTTGTCTGTGGCAACAACAGTGCATGTGTAGAGTTTTACGGAATTATGTTTTTGTTTATAAGTTTCATCTTCTTTATTCAGTTTGCTGATTCTTTTTCCTCTTGTTCAAATAACCCTTGGACTCTTACCCTTCATCATCACTTTTATAAAATAATTCTGTTTCCAGGTTATTTTAGTGACAAATGGAGTGACTCGTAGACAGTCTGAGCTAGAAACTCTGAGCAAGAGAGGATCTCCTCTTCCGTTTGCATTTCCAGGCAAGCTTTCAGTTGTGATGGTCGCTCCTCCCGGGCCAACTAATCCGATTTTATCCCAGGTAATACCTTTTTGCTACAGTTTTTTTTTTTTCTAAAGTGTTACTATGTTTAGTTAGTCAATAGCATAGTAGTATAAATCCAGCATTGTTTTCTATACATACCAAGTTCGACGACAGTTAGTGTAAAATAATTTGAAAATTAAAGCCTTCAGCTCTTTTTATCTGTCTTTGCACTTAAAATTAATGACCCTTTCTTCCAAAATTTTACTATAGTTCCTATTAAAAACTATATACCCTTCATTAGTCATTTCATTCTACGTTCTTCGCATACTTAAGATTGGTGTACCAGTAATAACAAAATATCTTAGTTTATTTTTTGAAAATATCATTTGTCAGTTCAAATGGGTCTCAGATATGTTATCTTTATTCAGCAAATAAAATAAAAACCATCAGCTCAGATATGAATTCGAACCTTAGACTCCTCAGTCTAAAGATTTAACTAATGAGCCCTTTTATGTTTCTTAAAACTCATTACAGTACAATGTTTTATATATTATATTGTTTAGGTAAATATTTTTGGATGTTTATGTTTTGAAGAATAAGTTTTTCGGCTAATACAAAAATGTGATTATACTTCACCTGATGAGGTACCAGTGGCACTTGTATGAAATTTAAACATTTCTGTTTTTCTGGAGTATTTAAATAAAGTTACTGCCTTTTTTATGTTTTATGTATAGCACATTTAGAAGTAATTATTTTTTAATTGTATATTTTGACATAAGTGTGACTTGCCAATTTAAAATAAAATATAAACAAGATAAATATGTTAATCAAATATTGCTCATGAGAAGTCTCTGGTGAAGCCATAGGTCGATCTTCCTTACGAGACAACATGCTGAGATCCATAAATGGGACTGTAGCAAAGTGCCTTAGTGAGCCCGAAGGCCGAACTTTCCTCTGCAAGACCGTAGGCAGAGTTCCACAAAGAGGCCTGTTGTAAAGGGACTTGGCTAGGCCGAGTTCCACAAAGGGGCTAAATGTAAATGCGGAAGACCTTCTGACATAAAATGTTATTATTACTTACACGGAAGAACAACAACAAATGATATTCAGGATCCTCTGAGAGATATGGAAACTACCTCTTCCATTTGCAAAATTCAACTGAGCAAAGCTCGGTCTCCCGGTACTACTATGTTAGTAAGCATCATAACTCGAGCAATACCGAAAGGGGTAAAATTGTGAATAACTAAGTTACTTGACTAAAATACTAATTCATAAAATATCTAGGGCTGTGCGATGCATTGAAAAATCGACATGATTCGATTCGATGCATCGAAAGTAACTCGATGCATCGATATTGCCACGATGCACAAGCAATATTGATGTCTCAGATTCATTCTGATGCGCCAAAATGACAAATTATTAAGAAAAAATTCTCTTCATCTATAATATTTATTGGTGCATCTTATAGAATTTTTCTACTTCTTTGATGTTTTAAATAAAATATTTTACAATAAAATAGTTGTAAAATGATTATTATTCGAGTTTGTTTTCGTTCCGAGCAGACAGGAATAAGCGCAATCAGACACAAACCTGGTTTTATCGTGATAACACATACAGAGTTTGACCGGTAAATAACTCGTACATGATATCAACATGATAAAAGTCCATCAAGCAATGCATATGGGTATCGTAATTAACGTGCGTGCAGCGTACCATGAATCGTAGAACATTCTCTACAGACAGTCCATCTATTTCTGTTAGTCAGCAATTATTTTGGGATTCGTATTTGATAACAAAGAATACAAATTTTTGCGTAGATAATTGGAATAGTAAAATGAATTATGTCTTCAACTGGGTTTTCGAATATTCCTGATAACAGTCTGAATATTGCTGATAACAGTCGAATATTGCAGATAACATCGTTTCATTCGTTATCGAATATTGCAGATAACATCGGTCCATTCGTTATCGTGACTTTTGTTATCATTTCCTGTCTGATAGGGTACCACCTGGCCTAGCCATCCTTCTGACATCACATTTCCCAATTAAAACACAGTATTATCTTGTTTCCTTTTATAAATTCAAACTTGTTGCATTTTTAACAATTATTCATGTTCGTCGATTCAGTTAGTTCATTGGCACTGTGTTCTAAAATACTTTACTCAAGATTATTTGCATTAAAAAAAGTATAATTGAACATTAATTATTAAAAACAACTCTATTAACATATAAGATAATACAAATCATAGATCGTAAATCCAATATAAAATTTATTACACATAACCTGAAGATGGAAGCTTTGCTTTCGAAAACGTTTGTGTTGTAATAAATTTTATATTGGATTTACGATCTATGATTTGTATTATCTTATACTATTTCCAATATTTGCTCATATACGTTTTATTCTATTAACATATATTTTCAACCTTTATATTGGAAACTATTTTAAATTAGAATTAATATAAAAACTCTATTAATGTATTCAATAAATTGAATTTTTTTGCATTTGTTAATATTGTTTTATTAATTTTAATATATTGGCTAAGCAATAATGGATTGTTGTACTTTAATTAAAATAATGCTTCTACTAAACAAAATCTGTGATATAGTACCTTTATTTATCTATGCTTATGTGACTTTGCATCAGTATTTATTTTAGTCAACTCATTGTAAGTGAAAAAGAAATCAGTTTCTGTAATCATTTTCCAACTATGATAGTGAATAACAATAATTAAGTTGTTTCCATTATTTTATACATTCTTCTTTTTACCTGTGACATATATTATTTTAACAATAAAAAATTAAATTTTAATAATTTTGACCAGTTACTCTCTCACAACAACAGCAAAGTACAACTACTGACATTTAAATTTAATGAATTTAATACAGAGCCATAAAATGTCTTTATTACTAGTTATTCCTATATTTGTCCTTAATTACTTAATTACATAAGCATGCTTAGTGCTAAACAAATTTATTAAGCCCTAAAATTTTATTTCAAAATAATTATGATTTATTGTACTTTAGCTCTACTGCGTTCTGTGAATCCCTTTGTCTTACATTCCTTATATTATTTTTAATTGACTTTCTTACTTTGATTTTGATATAAAGTTAATTTTTTTTGTAGCATACATATAACAACAACTGTCTAACATTTATATGATAAAAAAATTTATGTTTTAAATTATCTTTCTTTGTACTAGCAAGATACAGTACCTGTAACAAAAGGTATTATTGTTACTCAACCACTTCTAAAACTTAATAAAAACCATAAATTCTTTATGTGCACATCAAATCATAGTTGCATTGAATCAAAATTCTTTGAATCACATCGCTGCATCAAATCGAAAAAAATGTGCTGTATTGCAAACCCCTAAAAATATTTGCTCAAATTTTGGTATATTAATCACAATTTGTTTTGTCTTAATGTTGTATCTTTTTCTTCGTCCAATATTACTTATAGCATTGTTCTGATATAAACAATGAAAGGAAAGAAGAAAAGTTTGGTAAACTTCTTTAATAAACTTTGTTTTTATTTAATTTTATTAGATATCATACTTTAAGACTATGACTTAATTATCTTTTCTTCCGGAGGAATGATTCTTCTCATTTTGGTATCGCTGCCTCAACAACTCATCAAATGGTGTTTTAAACATGCGCAAATATTTAAACCCCTATTTACGTCTGGCCACATTTTGCCATCTGGAGCCCTGACTCCTGTTTCCTGTCACAAGTGGCCTTTTGTAATAAATGTATTAATCTTAAAAGTTTTATTAAATATGATCTTTGTCTAAATTATAGTTAAGCTACTTTTACTTATTTTGTGAACAGGTTTTACTTTGAGTGCTTTATTGAAAAGCAAAAATGCTTTACTGATTATATCTCTCTTTTGATCACTCTTACCCACATTATAGAAACTATTTATAGGGGAGAAAATATGACTTTTTGGCTCGCCTATCCATGTTACAAACATAACTCTTTTGAGGCAGATATGCTTTCTCTAGGAATAAAGATGACTTATATGGCACTAATTCAATTCCTTGGGACTTTGTGAAACACTAAAGAGATACTCAAGTTCCATCCATACACAACATTATGCTTAATATAGTTTAACCCAAGCAACGTTGATCGCCTCAAATTGAGGTAATCGGTTCATTCGTAAAATTTTACCGCCTCAATTTGAGGCGATGTGCACACGCTTGGTTACAGCTGCTCACAGTTGAAATAAAACGTCAAAGCCGTTTCAAATACATATCATTTGAAAGACTGTGAACCAGTGTTTGTTTACGTGTATTTGAATTTGCTCTTCGAATTTCCTACGTGGCACAGTGGTTTGTTGATTTTGTTTGTTTACTTCACCTCATATGCCATCTTTCTGTCTACCAGTACCATTCGCCATTGCCAAGCCAGTATTTGTTTATGGTTTTTGTTGCGCTTTTACACTGCTTTTAGAGTTTGTATACAAAATACTATTTAACTAGTTTATATCGTTATTTGGGATGATCCATGTCGTACAAGTGATATTCGAGATATACTTGGACGATCTGATTGTCATACTCGTTGCTAGGCAACATATTTAGTTATTACTTCTTCTCTAATTTTGTGTAAATATTTGACAGTGTAATGATAAATTTTTTGTTCAGCACAACATTATTTTTTGTACTTTCTACGCCAGTAGTATAATGAACGTAATATTCAAATTGTGAGGGACAACAGTACTAACCCCTATGGCAAATTTAAGTGGATCTCCTGGGATTTGAACCCGTGACCATATGCGTATGAAGCAGAGGTGCTAACCACTAGGCTAGCAAGATACCTTTATAGTAACTAGTTTATGTTGTTATTTGTGATTATAGGTGATCCGTGTTGTTTGAGTGGCATTTGAGATACACTTGAACGATCTTATTGATATATTTATTGCTAGGCAACACATTTAGTCTAGGTATTACTTCTGATCTAATTTTGTGTAAATATTGGACAACATAATGATATATTTTTTTGTTCATCACAAAATTATACACAACTTTTATATCAGTTGTATTCTAATATAGTTTTACATACATAAATGACCGATTAAATTTTCATAAAATTATTTCATGAATGATTTTTAAATAACTTTATTTTTAGAAAATGTCTACATTTAGTTAATTTTTTCCTCTCTATCATTATTTTAAATGCATTTATTTTTAGTAAAAATATGTAAATTTTATCTTTCTAGTGCTATTAATACATTTATAGCGATTTAAAAAAAAAGTCTTACAAATCACTAAAAATTTGTATTAGCATTGACATTCCTTGGGTTAAGACTGTTAATATGACCTTTGGTCTGGTTTCAA
Source organism: Stictocephala bisonia (assembly GCA_035578905.1). NCBI lineage: Eukaryota > Metazoa > Arthropoda > Insecta > Hemiptera > Membracidae > Stictocephala > Stictocephala bisonia. The sequence continues at coordinate 1,139,403 of JAQJVL010000109.1, forward strand.
GGTAGTTAAGCTGTCTGGTGGGGATGGTTCTGTGCTACAAGTGGACTCTGCCTTAACACCCACTTCCCTCTACAATCTATTTCAGCAGTTAGCGGAGAAGAACTATGCATCATTCTGTGGCATGCTAAAATGTGGCAATTTGAGCTCTAAAGTCATTCTCTCTCCGGCTCCTATGGTAAATAACTGTTAACTCTTGCCTGATCATTTAGTTTTAGTTTAATGAGATGATGACACAAAATCCTTACATGTCATCTAAGTTTTGTTGGTTTTTTTCTAATTTTTTCCATCAATGCTGTCCTGTAATTGTGTTTTTAGGCACAGTATCACTAATCCAATGTAAGATTAAATTTGACCTTAGCTATACTGGGTGTTCCGAAAGAAAAGTGCCAAACTTCAGGAAATGGTTATATAAGTCAAAATAAAGAGAAAATGTAGAATTTTTTTCCAAAAAACGCTTTGTTTAATATTTTCATATTTATGAAACCCGCTATGCATATTAAAATAGTATAGACCCATTCTAAGAAAAAAATCAATTCGATCCACTTAAATATAAATATTTAAACAAACATTGTGGGAAAACGGCAAAAAATACAAAAAATTACCAATTACAGTTTTTTTTAAATAATGTTATTACCAATCTGTCAGTATAAAAAAAATTAGAAAAGACAAAAAATAACCGAGACACATCGACATTTGTTTTGAGAGGCAGCAAAAGAGCTATTTGTTCGTAGCTTTTATGCTGCCTCTCAACATAAACGTCAATGTGTCTCAGTTATTTTTTTGTCCGATTCTAACTTAATTGATACTGAAAGATTGGTAACAAAATTATCCAACAAAAACTGTTTTTTAGTATTTTTTTTACTATTTCCCCGTTAGCGTAATTTCTGTTTAAAAATTTAAAATGGCCGCCATTTTGAAACCTTAAATTGGATCAAGTTGATTTTTTACCCTAGAATAGGTCTTTATTATCTGAACATGTATAGTGAGTTTTATAAAGATCAGTTGAGTCAACTTGGAGATAAAAATTCTGTTGTGAAAAAAAACTAAAATGGCGGATATCTGGTAAACGAAGCATTTTTGGAAAAAATGTTATGTATTTTTTCTTTATTTTGACTTATATAACCATTTCCTGAAGTTTGTCACTTTACTTTCAGGAAACCCAGTATATTGCTAAAAAAAAAAAAAAAAACAGCCTTTCTCCTCTTGGTATTAGCCTGTCTGGTGTTTGAGGAGAGAAGACGTTAATGGCTGAAACGGAGACAGGAATTCAGGCCTGTAAATGGAAATTCTCTGAAGTTTTATGGCTAGGAAGTATTTAAAGTGAATTCTTAATTGATAATAGACAACAGGTGAAGAGTGTAAGTAATAACAAACGTTTTATAACTTCAGGATATATGTATTCCCACGTGGTAATACTTGTATAGATAAGCTAAGACCTTAATTACAATCAGCTGGTTAGTTGACCTGCATATCTGACAATAGCTGCTTAAAAATGTGAACCTTTCTTCCCAATATTGCTTTTATTTCTTCTTGCCACAAAACTTAGATTACACATCTGATCAGTTTACTAGAAATGTTTTCAAATGTTTGGTCTATAAGCATAGACTCGCAGTTACAACCTGAGTTGCATATTTAAACATGAATTTAATTTGAATTTGTGTGGCAATCAATTTCTAATGAACAAATATGTCATAGACTTACTCGTCTAGGGTTAAATTTTACTCGTTAAACTTGTGTTATTGTTGTTTATTGAATTCTGTCAATAAACATAATGAGATAAACCACCCAGCTAATATTTGAACATACTCAACCTCTTGAGGTAGGATTGTGTTAATTTTAAAAATTATTGTGTAAATACTTTTGACTTCTTTAACATATCAAATCAAGGTGTAGCAAAAAAAGTGAATCATTGAACACTTTTTTATCATTAAGGTAATATTTTTTCATCTAATTAAAATTTTTATTTTTATGTTTTCATAGTTGTTTTCAATTGCATCACTCTGACTATCCTAATTTTTATTTGCCAAAACCTTTAAAAGCTAATATTTAATTCTGTGGCTATTATCTATTGTGCCACTTCTCTCAGCATAGTGAGAAACCTCTGCTTAGTGAGAAAGATTTTTTTGTTTTAAGGTTAGTCAGATGCACGATGCCTAGCTCTGTCTAATCTAAAAAAAAGTAAACTCAATATTTAGGGAGAGGAGGATTTTACAAGTTTTAAGAGTACATGAGCCTTTCATTGTAAAAAGGTTTGAAGGACTATTTATCAGCAAATAGTTATGAGCAAAAACTACCAATCAAATATCGGCCCATTTTACACTGGCTGTCCAAAATTGGTGTGTGTGCAAATAGCCCTAGTGTGATTTATATTACATTGTGCCTCCATCTATCCATCTAAAAAATTTGGTAGGCCTTTGTATTTTAATAAATAGTGGTGAAAAACATTGAAAAAAGTGGCTTTGGGAGGGGAACAAGTGTTACCCATGTAAATCTATAAGAGGATTATACTTTCAAAAGAAAAAAAAAAACAAATTTTCAGATCCTGTCAGTGTAGAGGAAAGAAACAAACACGAAAAACATTGAAATGAATAGGCCTACTATAATAATGTACGATGCAAGTGTATAATATTTTTCAAATGGTGACGAATCCATCTGGAGGATGTCTGATAATAGAGCTGTATTTCCGAAACCGGTAGCCTAAGCTCTACTTGTCAAGGATGTTAAGGTAAAGTCTAGTTAGTAATTTGATAAACTATTTGGTCGGAGGTTTGGTCCAGTCAGTGTGTATGGTTCTTTATTTATTTTCACTTTAAAGATTAAAGATATTTTCCAGGTTTTAGCAGGTCTGAAAGCCATGGTGTAGTAAAATTGTCAGATAGACACATAAATGGGGACCTTTAACTGATAGAAGATAAACTTTGGTACTATAAATCACATAGTACTGTTATGTTTCAGCCGTATACAAAGATCACAGACTTTGACTGCCAGACATTCAGTGTGGGGAGTGAGGTGGCTCTTTGTGGCTTCATTGACATTCAACATGTTGGTAGCCCTGCTGCTGTCTCTAGACACTTAGTGTTGCCCTTCCCTCCCACCTCCACCACCACCACTCCCTCCAAGGTCAATTCTCCCGCTGTCAAAGTTGAATCATCCGATGATGACGAGGAAATGGCACATGATGAGGGAAAGACTCCTTCATTTTGTGTCTTGCTTCATGGTGCTCTTAAGGTAATTGATTTTGCAACTTGTAAAATTAAAAAAAAAAAAAACATGTACAGTTGAAATAAACTTTTATGCAACAAGAATTAAATGTACAGGATTTTTCCTGATATCCTGAATTGTTATAAAACTTGTAATTGTATTAAAATTTATTTTGTGATAAATATTATTGTAGCATATATGTCATTAGAAACTTTGGAGTATAACAATAAAAGAAAAATATTGTTAAGGTTGTATTTCAAATCACAACTTGTGACAGTGGTTAAAACATTTTGAAATCAGTCCTCACTATTCACTTTAACACAATCGCTGCAGTGGTGCATGGAGTTTTGTAACGTGAGGTGTAGAACTGCCTTCTCTGGCTTGGCGCCATGGCCACATGCTACATACTGATAAGGAAAATTGATTCATGTGCAATTCATACAATAGTTTTAGTTTGTACTTTAAGTATTTACAATATTTAATCCCTTTCAACCCACCAGTTAATTCTATTCCAGTCTATTTATTCATCGTCAGAAGCTGTATTAAACAAATCTTAATATCATTTTTTATATCTTTGAATTGTAAACTCACTGTCATCTGACCCTCTATAACTAAGAAATAGAGTTTTATTCCTCACTGTTCTAAAGGAAATTCTTGAGAGAGTAGCCATGTTAAGAACATTATACGTTAACTAAATATTTGCACTAGAAACATGTACATTACAAACACCATATTCAATACACTGAAAAAAATTCACGTCAAAAACTACCAGCTACGCTACTGTTGATCTATACTTTCCCATGCAATATTGGCCTCCCATTGACCCAAAATGGTTGCCTTTGTCAAATGACGAAGATATAAGTCATCAGCCTTTGTGTGACGATTGCCGTGACCTAGATCTACGTCACCCACAGCGATTGCGTTAAAATGTACCACCAGTAATTATCAGTTATGGTAAACTAAGGTAGTGAGGTACAGATAATTCAAATTGCAGTAGACAATATGTAGTCTCTATGACTAGATGTATGTGAAAGTAATAGAAACTAACATGTATTATAATCTACAGTTCATGTATGGTAATTTCATTGATGAAGACTTACAATTTTTGACCTGTCAACGTGATGATCTTGCGAATTCTCCCTCCCTCCCTCCACTCTTGCTTACCCTGGTTCTCTATGCTTGCTTACCATTCCCTCCATGATTCTCTCTAAACCATCACATCATTATAAAACCTCAGCTTTCTGTCGTTCTCCTAGATACAACAGTTTTATAGGTTAGAAAACGCTCTAATTCTACTTAAGAGAAATAGATGCAAAGCAGTGAAATCACCTTAAACATTTCACAATGAAAACCAAATTAGCCTAGCTGTTGTGTCACTTTTTTGTTTTTTGTATCAGCTGTTGGAAATAAATTATTAAATTAATGCCAATGTTACTCTTATGGAAAGAAGGAAACATTGTGGGGCTCTTTCCTCCCCTTAGAATAGAATTTTGAAAAATCCTTTCTTGGTGAGTTCCTATAATTCAAAAGCTATCTTCTCTCCTAATTTCATCAAAATCTGTTCATTTGTTTTGGAGATTTTGTGATTTATGTATTAAGATCATTTTTGGATTTTATGTATTAAGATTGTATAAACCACTCAAATAATAATATTCTGGTGATAATTATATTTTATCTTGGATATTTTTCGTTAATTCACTACCACTATTTTTTTTTTTTTTTTTGTTAGTTCAGTACAAGTAAACGTCACACAACACAAATTTATTACAATATAAGCACAAAATGCACAAGCACACCACAACACAAGCACAAAATGCTCAAATATTATGGTAATCGATTTCGGCGAATCACGTTCATCTTCCTCAGACCAGAGGGATTCACATCAGAATTCTTATGTGAATCCCTCTGGTCTGAAGAAGGTGAGCGTGGTTCACCGAAATCGATCACCATAATGTTTGTGCTTGTGTTGTGGTGTGTTTGTGCATTTTGTGCTTATATTGTAATAAATTTGTGTTGTGTGACGTTTACTTGTACTGTTTATGTACCAACACGTATTATGCTAATTAAAAAACTATTTTTGTTAGTTCACTACCGTTTGATAAATATTCTATTGCTCTAAAAACTGTTCCCCAATCGTTTTTACATACACTGTGGTATTCTTTATCCGTTTTTTCCCATTCATTTTTACATGGCCTTATCGCTTTTCCGAGAACTTACACATGGAGAGTGCATTCGGCGGTAAGTCAATTATTGGATTTACCAGTTTGTGATCGACTTTAGTAGCCACCTAACCTAACATAGCCGTAATTGTGATTAAAGAAGTAGTGGTAGTGAAGTAACGGAAAAAATAGTGTTAGTGAGTTAACGGAAAAGGTCCTCTTTATTTATCTTGAGAGCAGCAATAATACCTGAACATTTAAGAAAATACAGTATAAGACACAGCTCAGTATAACACAAAATCAGTGTCCTTTTTGAAAAACATCTGTAAGGATTCCATAAGTGGTTGATTCCTTGTTACAATGCAGGTAGAGAATATGGTGGCCCTTTGCCAGGTGGCACCTGAGTGGTACGGTTTACTGTACTCGTGGGCAGATTCCAAGAAAAAATCAAACCTAATGTTGACCCTCCTGGAGCCTGGAAACAACCCAGTCCCTTGGTTGGGAGATATCACACAGCTTGGCATTGCAGACCCAGACAAGCCTAGTGAGTAGTAATTTATCGAAACAGACATAGTTTAATATTGTCATAGCAACCTCATCAGAGAAGAGTAAAATGTTAATCAAACAAGCTACAGCGTACTACTTACAATAAAAAATATTTTTTTCATTTATAAATAAGACACTGATAGTAAAGATATGGGTGAATATGACTGGCGAATGAGCGTGATGAGTGAAAATGGACAAGTTTTATTATTGTAATTAATGTCAACTGTGCCTTAGGAAGGGATGTAAAGATAAGCGTAGAATCTAAACCACATAGTATTAGTCTGGTTTAAGGCAAACTGACAAGCCTCATCTTCAGGTCTCTATCTTCCTTAACACTTGAATGGAGGCAACTATCCCAAACAGACACTTCAGACTTCTCTAGTGGTGTCCACGTAGATGCAAACCATTGAACAGATGTCATGTCGGTACTAACCTGTTGAAGAGTATGCAGTTATCCCAAAAGAGTAAAGGCATCTTTAGTCTTGTTTTCCCTGAATATGATGGATGGTTTAATTAGGGGTGTGCGAGTAGCAATTTTAGGAGTCGAGTAGAGTTTTTAGACATAATTTCGAATTCGAGTTTTTTTCGAGTCGAGTATTTAACCCTTGATTTTCATAAATGAAAACACACAATAATATGTTCTTTTCAGGTAACCTCAATTTCACCATTGACTAAAATGTTTTGTTTCTACTAACAGAAACAATTATAGTCAATACAATACTAACTAGGGATTACAACTGCCATGCTGGCTGTTCAAGGTCAAACGTTATCTATAACAGGTTATTTAGCGAAACCTGTTATAGATTTAACAGGTTACACAAAATACCCTGTTAATTTTGTAACTCCCAGTCATGATGCATGATAAGGGTATAACGAACTTTATATACCTGTAATGCATGGCGGTAATGGAGAGTAATTTTATCGTGCTGAGAAGTAAGCGGAACTGTAATGAAACTTAAGACTTTTGAAGTTTACAGTTAAATTATCGATAACAGAATGAACTTTGAGCGGTATCGCTGTAATGACCAAGCAAAGTCGCAACGACCGTAACTCATTATCGTAACGTAACATAAGGCAGTTTACAGTTAAATTATTGATTACTGAACGAACTTTGTAATGTAACTCTGTAATGGGCAAGCAAAGCCCAATGACCGTAGCTTATTATCGACATCGTAACGTAACATAACGTTATACTTCAACTTCATAACCTTTGGTAACTTGGAACGTTATCTAGACCAGCTGTAACAAGGCTTCGAGCTGTTAAGTAACATCAGGCCATAACAGAAACAGAATAACTGTCTGGAACGTCAACGGTATCAGTTGTTAACAGGATTACAAAAATAACAGATTATTATAACACGTTATCAGAACATAATAGAATTACGTAACAGGTTTCGAAAAAGTAACTGTAATTCCCATCTCTAGTGAAAACGTTAACAAAAACTCAAAACAAAATGGATACAAATCGAATCACCGTCTAGCAGTACATTTTATATTGGGACTCGTCGAGTCGGCGTTGTACTGGTAATAGCTACATTAATTGTTATTTTATTAGTCACTGTGCCGGAACGAAACTGTTAAGAGCATTCTACCTCAAATTAATATAGCTTTTAAATTTAAATAGTTTACGTTCCATGCGTAGTTTATGTTACAAATTGAATGTGATTTAATTAAATCTGTCTAAAATTGTCAGTCTTAGAATAGTTTTAGTATGGACATGAAATAAATGCAACTGTTAATTTCAAATGTTGGTAAAAGTAGTTATGTAAAGAAGTTTTGAAACGGTTCAATAACTAATTCTTTGTGATCAGTTATCATGTTTTGTATTAATAATTAGTGACGGCTATTTGGAACAGCTTATTTGGTTGTGTCTTCTTTATAAATAACGAGAATATTTTTCACTGTAATCGCCATGGCCGTACGATCAAGACTAGTGTGCGTGAATCACAAATCTGAATACATTGCGAGAACATATCAGGTTACGAATACGATATGATCATATTTTAAATACAGTTGCCTACATAAAACGATTATCTTTATAAGCTATTATACAAATGGGACTTTTGTCTTGATTATAGTGTTTTACGCTCAAAGATATGGTAAAACTCGACTAGATATTTCAAGTTTTTAAAAATGTCTAGTCGAGTTCGAGTTTTTTTAAAACTCGAAAAAAACTCAAATTTTGAGTTACTCGCACACCCCTAGTCTTAATTTGCCCAAAACATTAGTTCCAAAACTTGCTTTTCTGCATGATTGCAAACTCCAGCAGTGTATTGTAGCAACATTAACCATCTGTATTGATAAACTATTCAATTTGTGAAAGGTATGTATGACAGATTATTGCCTATTATTAATATCAGTATCCTTGCAGGTCAAAGTGGTTATAGGCCTGGTGTTAACAATCAATTACTCTATATCTTCTATTAATATTGGTTTGGAAATGAAAATAACACAGCTATAGAATATATAGTCTCAGCTTTTGATACAGTATGAAAAAATATCATCTTTTAGTGAAAATTTATACAGAATGAATTAATTTCCTTTCTAGTTTAAGAAAATAACATATAAATGTAAAAGTACATTACTTTGCTTATTTGTGAAATAGTAAATGTGATAAATGTCCACTTTCATCCAGGTGGAAAACGGTAACTCTTTTGATAAAGTTTTCTATAACTTTTACGTAATCTTAAGGCTGAGTATCATTAACAGCATAACTAGTTTCCTGATTGATGTCTGGAATAGTCTGTGGACTTTTCACTTATTCAAGGGGCTTCAAATATTCTGAAAGAAAATAGTCATTCAAGACTGCAAAGAGGAAAGTAGTCATTTTATTTATGACATTAAGCCACAAAAGTATGTAAAAGTGGTGGAGAACTTAATAAACAGATATTCATAAGGCTGCAGGTGGGCACTTATTACACATTATTTCATAAATAAACAGGAGTAATTTACTTAGATTTATATGATATTCTTTTGTCGCGGTAGTACAAATACACTGCCACCACTGTCACTTATAAAAGGGGACAGAACCTTGCATACTTCTCACGGATGCACCACGTGGTCGCTGAAGGAGCAATAAAACTGCGGCTTTCAGTAAATGTTATTTGTATTTATTTTTTATGAACCACAATCCATAATAATAGATTCAGTACAATGTTATATTGTGAAACGAACAAAATCCGAACATCTATCGTCTAACTACAGTAACCTAAACATATCTGATAATTACTATTAGCCAAGAGCCGACCAAGACATAACTCATCCCCATACTCATCAAGAACTGCTAGAGTTCCCCCCCAGGCCACCTCTATGCGTTCCCATGGCGATCGGTGATTGGTCCGATCGTATCATACGATCGGCACGGTGATGACAATGCAGTCAGGCAAACGACCTTAGCTTCCGCCGTGGACTGAGTAGCCCACGTGGTCGCTAAGATACAATTTTGGGAAATGTATGTTAACGTAATCTACTAAACACTTTAATTAATCGTTAAAGAACTTCGCTGAAAAAGTATTATTAATTAATTGTTATTCTGACTGAAGGATGATGTGACTCGTCATACTTTTAATTTAGCGGAAATACTTTTTTACAATTTAAATCTGGCATTATGCTGGGACACAGTATAGAAACAAAGTTTGTTTGTGCTGAGAATATTGTATTAAACTATTAACATCCTGATCTACAACAGACAGTACTTTTACTTAGGAGCTTAAAGTCTTTGGAGAACATTTAAGAACTTGGAGAATTTAACACTTCTAAGACACAGGTAGTATTTTATCTTTACAGCAACTAGCTAACCGTAAGAACTAAACAAAGTTAATATTTTCAATGAGTTTTGTATTTCAAAACTATCAGGGAAAGTCAACAGCTAAGCTAAAATTAAGGCCCATCGCTGTACAGTATTTTTAGTGTCAAAGCCAAAGCCCTGACAAAGGAATTAAGAAACAAATTTTTTGTTTATTCCATTGATGATTGTTTTGCTCTCATTAAGCTAAATAGTACATGTATAAACGAGAATTCAAAAATGTATTTTCAGACCCAGAGGAAATGTTCCCTGTTCGGCCATCTGACAAGCGCAGCTATTCCCAGAGCAATGTTGTCTGGATCAGGCAAGCAGGTCTTCAGTCTGATATTCAGAAAATTCTCCGTCATGCTCGTAAACTGCCAGAAAAGACTCAGCACTTCTATAAGGTAAATATAATTATAATAACGATTCTACATTTGTGAAAGTTAGAAATACACAACTGTTTTTCTTATAATGAAAAACTTTATCATCAAGCAGGAAGACCATTCCAATATGTGCAGTTTTAGATCTTAATAAATTGATGTCATATATTCAAGATTTATTTCTGCTCTTTAATAGGTGATATGAGATTTTAAAAATATATGATACTTTTTGAATATGATTAAAACACTGTTAGTGAATATTTTCTTATAACAATAATTTAAAGTTATTTTTTGAATAGTTTTCAGGATTAAATGATTGAAGTTGTAGTTTCACAACCGAACCCCATTTTATTAGATTGGTGATAGCAATCTGTTTTAACAAAAGCAAACAGTAAATCAACTGATTTAAGATAATGATAGCTGTAGTGTTCAAAAAACTGCCAAGAATGACATGAGATGTTTACTTGGCAATCAGCAATCCAGCTGAATCCTAGATTACTTGATGGGTCAGCCTAGCAGAGGCCGGATTGTATATAGTTTACCACCTAATCCAAGCTAATATACATATATTAGCTTTTATCTAATATCTTTTAATATATATATATTTTTAAAACATATATATTAGTTCTGTTGTATAATATTTGATATGTATACAACAAAACTAATATACATATCAAATAAAATTAGGTGCAGAGTCAATTTGTTGTCCAGAGTATCAATCCAATGCCGAAATAAAAATTTAGTTTTTTAACAAATATAAGACTGCTTTAATCCTTTGACAGATGGATTTCTGGATGCACTTTACTAGGTATTGACGTTACATTCACGTCCGCCAGCTTCTGTGCTAAAACAGGAAACAATATTACATTGACGTCGCTCAGTTTAAGTTTTTCTGTTAACACTGTGTTTCTGTGATTTAATTGATATCGGAGAGTGCTTTGTGATTAATTGAGTGCAGTGTGCGGTGTAATGTATGCTTGAGTGTTTTGAACTTAATCACACAAAGCGAAACTTTTGAATTCAAATAACATGACTTGCTGTTTTTTATACCTAATAAATGCCTTTTCATTAAATAAAATTACTTCATTTTTGGTAATAGTAATATTTTGCTTTTTGCTAACAAATGTTACTAAAAATGAAGTTAATAAATGATATTACTTCATTTAGCAACTTAACAAAAGCAAAACATACTCACTTTGTGGGGCAAATTTTAGTTTGAAAAACTTACCTGTACAATGTTCTAAGTACTGGACGTTTATGTGACGTCAATACCTGTCAAAGAGTATACCTGGTATATATAAAATTAAACACAAGCGAAGCTTTAAAAATCAGGGTTATAAAAACTTACTTTTAAATAGTATGATCTAAGTTTGGCACTGGTGGCATAGTGCTGTAACCCAGCTACTTGGGGACAAAGTGTTTGGAAGATTGTAGGCGATAGATTTCATCCTCGGTCCTCTTAATACCAACATGGCGTCCGCTCATTGGTTACCATCAACGTGGACACTACTAGAGAAGTCTGGGGTGTCCATGATGGATGGTAGTCAGGGATCAGATGAAATGAAATGAAATGAAAAACGTCTTTATTTATATTTATAATCTTTAGATGTTGTGTAGGGAAAAGAACTGAGTGTCAGACTTGTCAGTTAGTTGAAAATCAGACCAACACTACGTGGTCCGGATTCAACATAAAGTTGTAGGTCCCATAGCCCTGGCTATTGCGCTATTAATAAATAGTCCTTTCTGAGCTAAGTCGAGCTCAGATAGTAACAATGACTACACTCGTCCATCTATACTCATCACACTCATTCGAAATCCATATTCGCCCATATCTTGACGATTGGCGTCTTAAGAATAAATTAATAAATAAAATTTAGTATTTACTCTTTTGTCCGTCAATAGGAGTTGAATCGTGTAAGGAGGGCGGCAATCTCTCTTGGGTTCATGTCCCTGGTAGATGGACTAGCAGCCATCTTGGAGCGAGAGTGTACACTACTCCCTGGAGGCGCCCATCCTGACTGTGCTCTCCAGCTTACCCATGCTGCTAATGTCCTGAGGAAGCCCTACAGCCGGGACCCCAAGTATAACGTGCTGCCTATGCGCACTCGCTTCCAGGAGGCTGATAATTGGTCAGTAATAAATTGTATTTCTACGTTTCCTTGTGACTTTAACCTTTTCATATTTTCACACACAAAGAATTTTTTTAATATTTAGTTAGTGATACAAGGAAAAAATCTGAATTTTTCAGAAGATTTATCCAGGAAAACAAGCTTACTTTATCTTACTATGTTTATAAAGTGTCTTATCATTTTTTTTCTTATCATCTTATCATCATGTTTTCGCTTTTAACATATGGAGAAATGAGCATATAACTCCATACTATATCCAGTCTAAAATTTTGAAACTATCTGATCAGAGGTCTATCAAAATTCTCTCTTTTACTCATTCTTTCATTACCAAAAAATCACCAAAATATTTTTCTAAAGATTTTGAGTATGTGGCGGATAGAAGTTCAAGTGGATCAAGATCGGGATCTTCACTTTTGCGCATGCCCCATCACAGAACAGCTGCATACGACAAATCTTTCACAATAACGGCGTGTCGCTTATGGAACTCCCTCCCGATAAATATTACCTCAATCCCTAGCCTTTCCCGATTTGTGGTGTCTTTAAAACAACATTTCATGGAGCGGATGATTTCGGCCGGTTCGTCTTAGGGCTTGGGCTCTGCTGGGTTGGAGTTGGTAGCGAGCGGTATGAATGAGAGGATGTATGAATGGAAAAACATATTTAAAAATTTTTGCAATGCTCTGTTTTACTAAAATTATTATTGTTGTACAGTATGTTCATGTGAAGTGTAATAATGTAAAATGTATGTTTTTAACACTTTTTTTTTAAGTTCATGCTAAGTTAAGTAGTAAGCTTTTTTTTTATTCTTTAAATGACTTATAGCTATTTAATATGGTATTTTCATTTCTTTATTTAGTTATTATACTTTATTATTGTTTTACTTAAGGTTAAGTGTAAGAAAGGGCCATGTGGCCCTAACTTCGCCTTTTTTGTAAATTAATTGTATAATTAATTTTCAAAATAAAGAAATTTCTATTCTATTCTATCACTTTTACAGGGTGGCTACTCACCGGGAATTTTGGGAAAACCTGGAATTATGCTTGAATTTTACGGCGCCTTGAAAAAACCTGGAAATATGCTTGAATTTCGGTAACCATCGGGAATTCTCATCGAGCGAGCCGAGAGTAATCTGGTGACATCAGTAAGGTTCGGACTTCATGGCTCCAGTTAAACTCAAGCGATAAGTTCGGGAAACCTCGTCAATCTTCGTATGATAAGACACGAGTCGACTTGGCACATTGATATGTTCAAAATAATACACATGGAATAGTTTGACAAAACGGTTGCAACCGAAACAGTTTTGACGTCGAAACAGTTGAATGAAGCTGTTGCAGACAATATGATAGCTTCACCCACTGCATTTTGCCGAGACACGCTAATCAATCCAATGTCAAGCGTCGCCTCTTAGATTTGTTGACATTCTGTTGCAACTTACGCTGCAGGTTAAAGTTGCGACTATACTTTGAGAGTTTTCGTTTTCTTCCATTGATATCCGATGACGCTCACTGTTGCTGTCTGTTCTGCAGCTATTTGCAAAATTTTGAAACGTTTTGGTGCTGAATTATTGTTTCAATGAAACTGTTGCTTTCTTTTTAAATAACGAAAATACATCGACAACAGGCTGGGCGAGGATGGGTTGATGCATGCATTTGTTTTGTTTACGTTTACCATTACCGGCAACAACAGGTGAGCAACAAGAAGAGATAATGTGAATGGTAATTTTTCACCAGCTAAGAGCATGTTTTGTTAATTAAATCTTCCAGTTTATTTATTCAGTTATTATCAATAAAATTCAGAATTACTTAAACAATTTATTAGATAAAAACATTAATATAAAGTTCATTGGATGTTGCTTTAAGTGTGGAACGTTTTGTGTTGTAGTTTATTGACGTAAAGGTCTAGGCCTACTAACTCTAAAATCGTAAATTTTGACAAAGTGTTTTAGTTTTGTGTGAATTATTCATTAAAACCAACAAGGCTATTATGCAGTTTCTTGCCACCAAACAAAATTTGAAAACTACCTGAAATGGGACTACAATTGACTACAATTTCGTGAGAATTTTTTATTCTGTGGAAATCCTTTTTACCGAACAATTCAAAAAAACTAATGTCACATTTTTTAGTATTTTTGATATATTTCTGTTAATTTAAATGGTATTATAATCATATTTTTTTATTTTGATGTGTTGTTTTTGCGCTAAATACGAATTTGAAAACTATTTTGGGTATTTATGCAGTTTCTTGCCATCAAACAAATTTGGAACATTTTGCTTGAAATGGGTTAGAATTGGCTGTATTTTCACGAGATATGCTTATTATTCTGCGGAAATAACGTATTTTACCGGAAAATTCGAAAAAACCAATGTCACAACTTTTAGTATTTTTGTCATATTTCCGTTAATTTAAATGATATTTTAATCATCTTTTTTTATTTTGATGTGTTTTTTTGCGCTGAATACAAATTTGAAAAGTATTTTGTCTATTAAAAATATTTCTCGAGATATAACGGAATAACTACTATCGCGGTGAATCGCGATTAGCGGCCATTACGCGATCATTATATACAACTATTAATCACAAAAACCCAATTCACCTATATTCCTGCCGGAAGAATGGCCGGCAGGCTGTCACGGAGGCCAAACACTCAAATTTAACGCAAATTACGAATTTTCGTTGAGAAAATAGACAATTAGGATAAATTAGGTTGTCAGTAAAAAATGCATTTTCGAGCTGAACAAATAATTTTACTACAAAAACCAGTTATATATTTGTTTTCAGCATAAAAAATATGAGAAATAAAAAAATTTGTCGAAAAATAAAGATTTTAAAAAAAGTTGGGTTTTTCACTATGAGATAAAAAACTAGTTTTTCGATTTTTCGTTAAAAAACGAGTTTTCCGTGGGTAAATTAAACTCCTCAAGAGATTTAAACTCATATTTTACCACTTTTTAAACATGAAATCGCACTTTCAGAGGTGGCAAGAAAGTGCATAATTATCTTAATTTGGTCCATACAAATTATTTCTCGAGATATAACGGAAAAACTACTTTTGCGGCAAATCACGATTAGCAATCATTATATACATCAGATTTTAACCACAAAAAAACTGAATTCACGCATACTCCTGCCGGAATTACGGACGGTAGGCTGTCACAGAGGCCAGGCACAATAATTTAACGCAAATTACGTCTATTTGTTGAGTAAATAGTCATGATAAGTTCGGTTATATTGGTCAGTAAAAAGTGTATTTTTCAGGCCAAAAAAATAATGTTACTGGATAACCCAATTATATATTTATTTGTGATCAGCATAAAAAATTTTCGCGGAAATTAAGTATTTTACCGAAAAATTCGGATATTGATATCACAACTTATAGTATTTTTGGCATATTTCTGTTAGTTTAAATAGTATTTTAATCATCATTTTTTTTTATTTCGATGTGTTTTTTTTTTACTGATTATGAATTTGGTCTATTACCATTATTTCTTGAGATATAACGAAAAACTACTTTCGCAGCGAATCGCGATTAGCGGCCATTACGCGACCATTATATACATTAATCACCAAAACCAAGTTCATCTATATTCCGCCAGAGTGACAGCCGCAGGCCGTAACGGAGGCCTAACACCCGAATTTAACGCAAATTACGAATTTTTGTTGAGTAAATAGACGATTAGGATAAGTTAGGTTATGTTTGGTTAGGTAAGTATAAAATGCATTTTTCAGGATAAATAATTAATTTTACTGCAAACACAATTATACATTCGTGTTCAGCCTAAAAAACATGTGAAATGGAAAAGAAATTTGACAGAAAACTATATTTAAAAAAGTAGTTTTTTTCACTATCAGATAAAAACTATTTTTTTTAATTTTCTGTTAAAAAAGAGTTTTCTGCGGATGAAATCAACCTCCTCAAAAAAAAACTCACATTTCACCACTTTTTCAACAAGAAATTGTATTTTCAGAGGTGAAAAGAAACTGCATATAGTTACCAAAACATGTAAAATGAAAAAAAGTTTTCAAAAAATAATGATTTTTAAAAATGTGGGTATTTTCACATACTTATCAGATTAAAAACGAGTTTTGTTTTCAACTCATCGTGTTATTGATATAACAGTAATTAATTAAAGCTGGGCCTACGCAAATAGTCCGTAGGCTTATTAGTAAAAATTGTATTAATGTAAGTTAGGCATATCACTAGATTTTGAGCCTACTTATCAATGAAATAAAAAATTTTAGGTAACTGCTAATTAAACCTAGGACACATATGCAATAATTCAATTTCTTTATGGCCTACTAGATTATTGACATGCCTAGCTATAAAACGTGCTTTTTTATTTATTGTACTATAATGAGTGATTACGTCGATTCAGAAATATTTTCCTCTGTAAGTGCGCCTTGAATTTTGTTTGAAACCCCTTAAAAAAAACCTTGAATTGTCCTTGAATTTTTTTTATATGATTGAGTAGCCACCCTGCAGTTTTAAAACATATGTGTAAAATGAAGCACAACTAAATTAAACATACAACAATGTCACGGAACCATTATTGCTGGTTAACATCATCTATGGCTAGTCTATGATACAAACTGTTTTTTATTTGGATACCTAAGTGTATGGCTTAGGCTGACTCTATAGTAATTGCGTTGGGCAAGGTCCAAGGTTTGAATCCTCTTTGAGCCAACGGTCAGTACTTTAAACATTGAATAAAGTTAACACACAGATATGCAAGCCCATGTGAGCTGGCAAGTGAAGTATTTACTTATCCAGATTCTGATATAGAAGTTTGTTTCAAATGGTACTTCAGGTTTTTTTTTTACCTTCAATAAAAGAATGTTTTTTGTTTGGATTTAGAGTGGATGACCTATTGACCTGCCACTGTTAGGCTGTAAAAAAAACGTTCCTAGTAGTTGGGTATTGTCACAAAAGGTGAGTAGAGGGGCTAGACACGAGACAATAGACACAAATTCTTTATAATGGCTTGGATTCATATGTCCTGATTACTGATAAAAAATGTTCCCCAAAGTATAGATTTTTGATGCACATATCCTTTTCATAAACACTTCAGTTTGAGAGTTGTATCCACTGTACTTTTCTAAGTTCTTCCCACTACATCAAGAAGGGAAGAATATTTTGTATGTATATTTAGTGATTTTATATTTTCAAGAGATTTTCTACTATCCCATATTATTATAATAAATTGTGAAAATTCTATACAACTAAGTAAAAAATATAGTTTAATAAGCTAAATAAAATCAACTCCACTAAGTAATAAAATTAAATGAATCATAAACATAAGGGATTAAAGTGTGCAAAATAAAGAGCCACACTCTTGCTTTCCCACACAATTTATCGTAGATTCTCTCATTATGGTGATGTTTATTTTATTTATGTACTAAGATGGAATTTTATCATAGCAAAAGTTTTTTGTTTGTAAAATGACTTGTTTCAGGTTGTTCTCTTATAAGTCTCAAGCTGAGACCAGTGAAACCCAAAGATGTCGTTCCTTCCTTCAAACCTATCCTTTAACATTTTGGTTTTTATTTCTAACAACAAGTATGAACAGATTTTCTTTAGTAGTGATGTTGTATATTTTTAACCTAAAACGTAGTAGATTTGAGTAATCATTTTTATAAAATTTTAGATTGTAATAGTGACTTAAAGGCCTTACATTCCAAAAACAATATTTGTCAATAAAAAATATGTTTAATGAGTTTTAGTAACCAATTATTTGGTGGTTGTTATGGAAATCCAACCAAGGAAGCAATAAAATCAGTTGATTTCCAACTACAGCAGTGTTTTGTAGAAACGTTAAACAGCATTTAAAACAACAAAATTTTGTTTTATTTTTTAATGAATAAGATGGAAGAAGTTAAACATATACCCAAATATTGGATTAGTGAAAGCAACATGCATAAAGCATCAGCACAGCTTAAACTAAAATATAAGAATTGCTTGAGTTTTATAAATATTGGAACTAGGGGATTTCCTTTAGCCGTTGGTACAGTAGACTCTCAGAAATCCGGACTAATGTGGCAGTCGTCTGGTCCGGATTTTAAAAAATCCGGATTTCCCGGAGTTTGTTGAATGCATCGTCAATTTCGGCTTTTAACGGTCAATAAGTGTGGTCGGCACGTAAAGATAAGGCAGTAGGCTAGAGACGGGAGCAGAGGAGTTAGCTTCAAACAAAAATGGGACAAACAATGTCTAATAATTTAGTTAGCCCTTAAGTTCATAATACAGTAGTGTGCTGTAATTAAGTAAAACAGATTTGAGCAAACAGTAAAACAGGACTGAAAAAATCAAGTTTAACAACACAGGACAGTTTGAACAATTTTATTTAAGCATATCGTACACTACTTTATACATTAAAGTAAGAAAATTTACTTTAAATGAACATAAGAAATACAGTCCCAAGTAAATCAAAGAAAGAAAGAATGACTACTAAATTACAAGAAATGGTAAATAATGCAACTTACAATCAACTTCACATAAAACTTATCTATTGAAAAAGTCCTTAATTGTCGTCTGCTTAACCGTTTTAGCCCGTTGTCTGGCCGCAATGTCCCTCAGTTTCCTCAAACACATAACGTCGGCTGCAGCTATGTCGTCTAGTTGCATGATGTACTCTAGCACCCCATCTAGCATTTTGAATCCTTCTGAATGAGGGATATTATTCACATGGATTCCGGAGAGTTCTTCTTCTTCTTCTTCTTCTTCCAACGTTTCTTCGTTAACTACCATTTTAACAATGTCGTCGTCTGTAATTTCATCTTCGTCGTCATTGTTCATCCACTCAGCGACGTCATTTTCATTCGCTGCTTCACAGCCGGGGATTTTGTCTAAGAGTGAAACAACATTTTCTTCGTCCGCTTTATTTTCATTTTTGAGCTCCCCTCCATCGACGTCATCGAACTTGTTTCCCTCATGGTCCAGCAGCACTTTCCACGAAGAAGCGATTGCGATTGCGGATATTTCGTCCCACCCTTCAGCTACCCACCTAATTACGTCCAACGTGTCAACCTTCTTTAATGCACTAACATAATCCTCTTCATTGTCTATTGCCGATATTAAATAACAAAGAAGCCGTCGGCGGTACTTCAACTTCAGTGCCTGAAAGATTCCCTGGTCCATTGGTTGGCAAAGAGCTGTCACGTTCGGAGGCAAAAACACAGCTTTTATATCTCCGTCTTTCAACTCATCAGCCACTGGGTGTGTTGTTGCGTTATCTAGCAAAAGAATGGCTTTTCGTGGCAAGTTGTTTTTAGCCAGATGTTTCTCTACCGTCTTAACAAATTCATCAAAGAACCAAGTTTTAAAAATGGAAGAATTCATCCACGCTTTTTGTTGGTTTGTATACCAAAGTGGCAACACATCGGTTTTCTTTAAATTTTTAAAAGCTCTAGGCTTTTTAGATTTCCCAATCAATGTAAGCCTGAGTTTGTGGCTGCCGGTCACATTGCTACAAGCTAGCACAGTTACTCTTTCTTTGCTTTTCTTATAACCCGGGGCTGATGCTTCCTTTTTTGAAGCGAGAGTTTTCATGGGCAACATTTTATAGTTCAAACCAGTTTCGTCGCAGTTGTACAGCTGGTCGCCGGAAATTTCTTCTTCATCTAAGAGTTTGAAAAGGAAGGTTTTGAATTCAGGAACAGCTTCTTTGTTTGCCGATAAAGCCTCCCCACTTACTGAAAGCTGCCGAACACCATAACGCTTTTTCCATCGGTCGAGCCATCCGTCACTAGCTGTGAATTCACCATCTTCTCCTTCAATTGCACGCTTAAAATGTAACGCCTTTTCTTGAAGCATAGGACCATTGACCGGAACACCTTTACCCCTTAAGTGCTGATGCCACAAAAATAATGCCTCTTCAACTTCTACATGTTTACCTTTGTGCATGGTTTTTCTAACTTTTATGTCACTTCCACTGTCTCGAGAGAAACACCACTTTTCGATTTGATCACGAATTTTTCTCCAGTTCGAAACAGTACTTGTTCCCACTCCTAATTCTAAAGCAATTTTTTTAGCCGATTCACCAGAATCAATACGTTTAATGGCCCGGAGTTTCTCTTCCACCGCCACGAAAACCTTTTTACGTTTTTGACTCATTTCGCTTTAAATACGAGGCAAAAATACTAACAACACAACAACAAAAAGACTACACACACAAACTACACAGGTCAAACTGACTTCCGCACTGACCAAGCGCTTGCAGTCAACTGAGCGCGGGTGGGCGGGGCCACTAACAGGTGTGACGCAGAGGTCATTGCTCTGGCCCCGCCCCTCTACCGCACAAAATCTTCCACTGCCTCGAACGTGTCACGCATCTGACTAAGGCGGTAAAACATGGAGTTTTTCTTCATTTTAAGTAAAAAAAAAAAAAATTCTGCATGATCTGTGATCCGGAGTCCGGACTAGGCCGATCCGGATTTCTAAGAGTGTACTGTAGTTTCAAACATTAGTACAGTAAACCAGATAAAACAGGGACAATTAAATAAAAAGTTATTATATTCACTTAAAATTGGTTTTGTTATATCAAATACGATGTAATTCCTTGAAATATACTCGTAACAATATTGATAATTATGGAAAAGCATAATTTTCCATCCGCCATTTTGTTTTACAATATTTTAAATGTTAAACTTGTAATGAAATGAAATGAAATGAAAAATCTATTTATTTCCTCCTTATAACATATACAAAGAAATATATACAAAAATACATGAAATTGGTTCCCCACATGGGCGGCTGCCTGTGTGTGGGGAAACGAGTCCAGAACAGTCGGAATGTTGTCGGCCACTACTACTAAATAACCTAAAGAACAATATAACTTAAAACTAGTTTGATATAAAAGAATATCATATATATGCATGCGCAATAAGAAGGGACAAATAAGCAATTAATATTTATTGTATCAGGAGCTATTATTAGTAGAGACTTCACACCCACTCACCTACCATACAAACACACATTCACAGTCACATTTGCACTTACTCACATCACTCCCCTATCACACACACAGACGCACCCTAACAAAAGCACACACTTACACACACACCCACACAAGCACAACGCAGACATGCATATAAAACACACACACACAAACACACACGCGCGCGCGTGCACACACACACACACACACACACACACACACACACACACACGCACACACGCACACACACACACACGCGCATACACACACACACACGCGCACACACACACACACACACACACACACACACACACACACACACACACACACACAAACACACGCGCGCGCACGTCATCATTCTGAATGTGGTCTATTGTGCGATACTTACGTGTAGGAAGAACAAAAGTAACTTTTAATTTCCGCTCTACCAATTTCAACAATCCACTGGTTGACAGATTTCTTATAAACATTTATGCTACATGGTATAGGATTCTTAATGTGGCGAGGAGCTTTAGAATAAACGATATTTCCGATATAATGAGAAGATGTCGTCGTTATTGTTTTAACCAATCGAGGCGCATTAATTCCGAGATTTGTGGAAGTACGGGTTAAATATGAGTGTTGAATCTGATTGAAAATGTTGTTTTTATTTTTGAAAATGTACATCAATAAACTTCTAATATACAGTTGAGATAAATTTAGAACTTTGAACTCATCAAAAAGTAAGTCCGTTGGGAAACGTCGATTTTTTTGTAATGCTGATTTAATTATTGTCTTCTGAGTTATTTCGAGAGGTGAAAGAATAGTTTGGAAGCATCCACCCCAAGCTATAATTCCATATTGAAGCTGAGATTGTATATAGGCATAATATACAGTTTTTAGTAAATCCGGTTCAAGTACTCTATTAAGATAGGAAAAGATAAATATGAATTTCCGGAGTTTATTCCTCAGATAGTTTATATGACTCGACCACCTCATGCGGCTATCGAAAACAATGCCCAAATATTTGTATTCATTAACAAGCTCCACACATTCACACATCACACAAGCATGCTGTCCACCACATGTATGCAGGCGCAGATTGTAATCTACAGGATCGCAGTCGGCTCTTAAGGAAATAGGTAAACATTTTGTTTTGGAAATATTAACAGTGAGCCGACATTGATCAAACCAACGCTTGACAGTGAGCAGACCGCGCTCTGCCAATCCAAAAGCCTCCCTCCAACTGTCGCCTTCAAACAAAATGGCAGTATCGTCGGCATAGAGAAATATATGGCCCCCAGCTAAATTTATTTTACCTAGATTATTTACAAAAATTAAGAACAAGAGAGGACCTAACGAACTTCCTTTCAAAACACTGTACTCTATTTTTTTATTTGAACTAAATTGGTCATAAATTGACACTGTCTGATACCGATCACTGAGATAGCTTCGAAACCAATGTAATGCCGTGCCCTTACTCCTATGGATTCAAGCTTTTCGATCAACAAACCCCTGTTCACACTATCAAATGCTTTGGCAAGGTCTATGAATACAACTAACGATTTTTTATTTCGCTCAATAGCGTTATGTATATTTTTTGTAACCAAAAACAAGGCGTCATTTAAATTGTGGTCATTCCGGAAGCCGAATTGATTTTGAAACAAAATATTGTGATTGGTTACATATTTTTCTAATTGGCATCTTACACTTCTTTCGATTAGTTTAGACAATACACTAGTTAAAGTAATTGGTCTGAAACTGACACATTGGTCCTTTGAGCCACCTTTATACATTGGAATCACTTTGCCAAGTTTAAAAATAGTTGGGAAAACACCTTGATTTATACTTAAATTAATTACATGAAGTAAAGGGAGTTTTATGAATTCAAAAAAATTTTTAATTAGAGATGCCGGAATGTTATCAGGGCCGGGGGCTGAATTACCCTTCATGCTTGAGACTATATGAAACAGTCCCTCCTCCGTCACCGGTTCCAGCTGGAAGTCGGAGTCCACTCGAAACTCCCGGTCGCTCAACACTGTCTCGGATACAGGAGAAACAGCTCCGGCTAGGTTGCCTCCTACCCCTACGTAATAGTCGTTTAATGTATCAGCGACGTATTTTATGCCTTCAATTTTTGGAATATCACTGTTTTTTAAAAAATGCTCCACAGGAAATTTATCTTTACTTTTGTTTAAACCCATGACTTCGTCCACGTTTTTCCACATTTTTTCGTTTATTATTTGACGATTCGTTAATTAACCTGCGATAATGTAAATGTTTTTAATCAAGGTTGTTAAAATGTTCCGGTAATTTCTAAAGCGAATTTTTAGTTCAATATTAAACGGTTGCTTTTTCAATCCCCTGCTCATCGCATCTCTGGTCCGTATCGATCTCACTAAAGCTGTAGACATCCAAGGTTTTAGTCGTGATGTTTTTGATGAAACTTTTTTTACTTTCATTGACATATCAATAATACTTTTGAATAGTTGTACAAGCGTATTACTGGGCGAATTGGCGTCAGTAGCGTTCATTACCGGGGACCAATCCCAACCAGAGATAAGACGACCAGCTGAATCTACATCAAAGAAAGAAGTTTTATTGTTGAAAGGAGACTCGTTTGAGTATTTCTCAGTGCAAGATTGGTATTGAGCGGCTATAAAATAATGATCGGTTAATTGAGACTTAATCACCGCGGATTTGATTAAACTAACGTCGTTTACGTCTGTAAATACATGATCAATACAGCTGACTGAGACATCTGTAACCCTAGTTGGAATATTTATACAGCTAACAAATCCTGCTCCATAAAGTACATCGAGGTATCTTTGAGCTAGCGGGTCCACAGTTCCAGGCAAAATACAACAATTAATGTCCCCAACCAGCCAGTACGAACTCCTCCTGCACCGATCGTCCAGATAAGACTCAAGGTCATCGATGGAACAGGCCAAAGTCGCTCGATGGACTCCGGTAGACAGACAGCAGCGACAGCCGATCACTGCCAAGCATTATATCTGCTTTGATACATGTAGCACCATGCAAACTCACTTCCTCAGACTGCACACACAAACATTTACTTACAAACACAATCACGCCATCATTCTGGTTTTTACTAGATTTATTCACAATCACATCATACCCATCCATACTCGCATTCGCGCAACTTTCATCTAGCCAAGTCTCTGTTAGTACAATAATATCAAAATTATAACTATAATTATTTAATATAATAAGTAAATCATCTATATTTTTGTTATAACTCCTGATATTCACACTTAAAATAGTTATGGAATTCTTTAGGTTTGCATTTTTTTCTACAAAAAATTTAAAATCATCTGCCCCCTCATATACGCATGCATTGACAGCTCTGCAATTCGCAATCTCATCTATTACATCGTCCATACAGTAGATTACTGTCCTACCTACCCAAATTGAATACAACAAGTAATAAGTGTATTTATTGAATTAAACCCATGTCACTAAAAGAAGCAACAATGTATATAGGCCTAATCACAACAAAGATAAAAAAGATTTTACGACCTAACTATTTAAAATTAAGTAAACAAAAACAATTCTTCAATAACATAAAATGAAAATATCCAGCATGGTACCAAACATGAACTAATCGTGCTTCTTGAATATTTACTCTTCAATTAGTAATGACTACTAATAATATAGGATGGATACAATGAGGCTATGCGATTAAAGTTGCAATAACAATGATAAAAATATATAGTAAATATAAATTATGAGATAAAATTAAAACACACTAAGATAATAATAAAATGCTGTCTATCTCACCTCATAAAACAAATTATTTAATTTATAACCATCCATGATAAGAGAATTGATATGTAATAAATAAGACGTAGGCAGTACGTGTTTTGATATTGGAACAGTTATTATACGATCACAAAGCAAACAATATATTTTAATGTAGCACTATAAAAATAGAAAAAAGAAAAAAAAAGAACTTACTTAGTTATTTATATAATTCCTTGGGTAGATGGTGTACATGAAATTTATCCTACAATAACGTGAAATTTAGGCTAAACATAAGCAATAAACTTTAAACCATGCGTACTTACATATTCAGTACACTAGACCCACTCCACATAACTCAGGAGTTATAAAAAGGATAAATAAGAAATTATTGAAAATAGTTATTTAAATTCTTAACATACATAAACATATTTAATAAGCAACTTAAAAACCCCACGGCACTAATTTTCATTAAAATATGTAATGTATTTTTTGGATTTATTCCAATTATTTACTGTTTTTACTTGCTGTTTACTATATAATTTAATCATTTCCGGAATTTACAATTGGTAAATTTCTGGAGTTGACACCTTCCTTAACAAGCTACAAAAGGTTTCAAATCGAATGGTACGAATTTGCCACATTCAAAATTGGATATCATTCAACAGGAATACACTCAATGTGTAAATTCAGAAGATTTGTTTAGGGCATAGATTCAAGCGAATTAACTTTCACCATTGAAGCCAGTGAGTGCTGCTTCCATTGAGGAGATACAAAAACTAACTGTAGACTTTTACGTGAACTAACCATTCGCTCATACGTGAACTGGTATTTGATGGAAAGAAATCTACATATGGTTGGACACTTGGGAATTTTCAATTTAAGTTGATTGACTGATCAATTTATCATATGAAATGTCAGCTGAAGTATAAAATCACTCCCTCATGAAAAAGGAGAAAGGGGATCATCACATATATATGTTTTGCATAAATAATGATTAATGATATATTTTGATACAATTATATACCTCTATAAAACACTGTGTGGTTATAGTTGGCCCAGTTTAAAGGTGCGTGTGACCTTGAAAAGAGGTTAATAGAAGAGGGTCAGGGTGTGGGTACTTTTCTAAAAACATTATAATGATCAGGTGATTGAAAACGATAAAATATCAGATACCGGTGTAATAGAAATGCACCGGTAACTAATTATTTTGTATTCATTTTATCTGTAAGTATAAGCTGTATTTTTTTTATGCATTGCAACTTTACTGTTTATTATTGTTTCTGAATCGTCTGTTTGGCAAGTTATTTCTGTTAATAAACAGAAATAGAAAACATTTCTAATAAACATTGTTGACTGTCTACTAATAGTAACATTTAAATGTTGTTAAATTAATATGTTTCTTATTTGTTTAACTCTTTGAGAATCGTACAATTTTTGATAATTTTTCGGTTTTTGCAAAAAATTTGTTATGACTTTTGAATAGTTGATGTGAAAAAGACAGCGCTCAAATATACGATTTTCAGACATTCAGAGAACAATATTTTACTGTAGTAATATGCAAGATTTTTAATAATTTGTCTACCAAAATGTTTAGAAATACTTGCCCTTTACAGAAAAAAATATTACAGTGGGTTAGTGTGATGTAGGCTATAGTATATTATTTTTGAGATTATACATAAAAAAAAAAAAAAATAAAAATTACAAATTAAATTTCAAGTTCGGCTTTCCCTGGAGCATAAACTAGAAACATTTTAAGTGTAGGAACCCTTTTTTATTTTATTTTGTTTATAATTTAAAAATGAACATTTGTAGTAAATTAAATTAAAATATAATAATAATCAAAACAATTAGAGCTAATTTACGGAATTTAGTCATATACGGACAGCTGGTTTATTCCGAAGAGTAACGTTAGTTTACATGATTATTGTTTGAACATGGTTTACACACTTATATCAACTCTTTTAGAATAGTTTGACATTCATACAAACTGTTTTAGATGACTACGAAAGTAATTACACAACAATAACTAAGTGCGTCCTGGTGGATGGACCCGTTGTCCTCAACAGCAAAAATGTCATGACAGGTTGTCAGATCGGCCCGTTGTCTTCAAAGGGTTAAATAATCTCAATTATAAACAAATAACTTATGGTTTTTACATTTTCAAAATATGTGGAAAATTGTATGTGTTGTAACATCTGTGTGATCATAACATATTATTATTAAATAATAAATGAAAATGTAATATTCTTTTAAGGTTATGTAACATATTTATTAGTCTTTGGTCGTAAATATGAAATAGTTTTATGTTGTGAGGACGGTTAGTACAGTCGAGTCCGCGAGCATGGTTAGGCCGGGCCATCTGTATTTAAGTTGATTGTTCGTACTCATGAATTGGTACATTTGTCAATATGAGTTGTCCGTTTAAGTTGCCAAGGAAAGAAGATAGTTTAAGAATTAAATATTTTTGCTCCTGTGAACCAAAATAAGGCGATAGACATTTTTCAATCAAACTGTCACTCTTAAATATTAAAATGAAGGCTTTACAATAAGACACATTGAGATCTGCTTTGGTTGGTTTTGGCTTTGGTTTGGTTGAGATCTATTAGCATGATAGTCTGACACTCGTCAGATGAAAACTTAGAAAGACAATTTATGGACAAAACTCTATATATTTTTAGAAGTCTTTCAATATTAAAAACAATTGAAATTTTAAAGACTACTTTATTATATCCAAACTCTTTAGACTGTTCCCCTCCTGTAGATGAAACAATCAACTAATATTTACAGGCTTTATATTAGATTCTAGATATTATATTAATTTGAAATGTAAAATAATGTATATCAAGATTTTTCTGATTACTTAAGATATCTATATAAAAACTGTACACAATTTATTAGTCAACATGATTTTTGTTTCAGATGAGCAGATTGAAACCATGCGCTCTTCAGCCATTGTGTACATTTTGTATATTCTATTGTAAATAGGTATATGTGTGTCAAATAAATTGTTTTCTTTTTAATTTTTGTGGAATTAATTTTATTTAGTTTTTCTTAGTATAGTAAGATTGGAAGATTATAGCTATTGCACATTTTTATACACATCGAAAATACTTCGCAAAATATTTGGATAGCCGAATTAAAGTTCACTTTTAATTAAATATTAACGATGAAGGTAATCTTGATTTCAGTTTGTAATATTAAAAACAATATTGAAACGATCTCTACAAAACAAATGTTGTAATAGTTTTTGTATTGACACTGGGTTTACCTTAAAATCAACCTTATAAATCAAAATGTTTTTATGCACATTCACCATCTTGATGCACACTGGCATTATGCTACGCAGTTAGATGGGCGTCATCATATTGACGATTAATAATCAGAAAGTACAGTCATTAGGTGTATGCTGAAATTAACGATTAAAAAAAAATTAACGATTAAGTTTAATCGTTAGTTTTTCTGTAAATTTTTCAACTTATTCATTAGTTTTGGGAATGTTTAACTTTAACTAGTTAATAATTTCGCTAACGATTAAACTAACTCAGTTAGTTTTTAAACGAGGTACTGTTTGTCCCGTGGAATGTGGACAATGGCGGAGAAAGTGTCCAAATCAAGGATCAAAGACTGGGGGTTTTTCTCAATCTCAAGTATTCACCGGCAAACAAGATCCCTTTTCGCCATATTCCTGCCCTGCCCCATAAATAATAGACACAGCCAACACGTCCCATTGTTATTGCCATGTCCAAGATGTAGTCTTAGTGTTTATTACTGATAGACTTGAAGGTAAATTCATTTTAGTTTTAAGTTTACCGAGTGCATATTAAAGTGTGTGATTAGTTTAAATATGTCTTGTTTGTGCCAGAATTTGGTAAATTTATTTGAGGAGCAGACGATTATAGAAGATTAGAAAAATGTTTCCTTTAAGTGTTTGATGTGTGTCCCCAAAACTAAGTTTATTAAGGCATCTATTTCGTCAGCTTCAAATTTACAGACTCACATCAAGGTTAGTAGATAGTTTGTTTATATTTCTGACATTTTAATACTATATTTGTTGTTCTTCCATCTGTACAGCCTAGTTAGTATGTATTCCATCTGAAATTGAGTTGTATGTTGACATTATTTCTGTCAATAGCTAATATAATCAATTGATCGTATAACATTGCAGACATATTACTAGAATGGTTAAAATTCTTTGACTATTGTAAATGTAGTCTAAATTAGTGCATGGTTTGTAAATTTAAAGAATGATTTTTAATAATGCACAAGCTAAGTAAAGAGACTTTACAAAGCTTTTTAAAAACAATTTCGTATATTGGAGAGATAGGACATCAGCAAACTTACCTTAGAAGGCAAGTTCACTAACACCAGAGTAGTAGTAAAATTCACAAAATAAACATTTAATCTCACAAATTTTCAATACCACTGGCATTTTCTTCTAAGGTAAGTTTGCTGATGTTCTATCTCTCCAATATACTAATTCCTGGCCTAGTGCCCTTTAACCTAACCTAAAAACAATTTCGGGAATCAAATTTAAAATTCAATAATTAAGATTAGGGATACTGCAAAAGTTAATCCAAGTATGGTTATCACTTAGAATTTTGGATGCCCGTTAGAAATTTTAGCTTTTGATTTTGTTCATATCAGTTAGTTTATACTAGATTTTTTTAAATAGTTGAAATAATGTCCTTTATTTCCAGTTTTCATGTGATTGTCGATTAATTTTTTGACCAATTCACAATATTTTAACCCTTTGCAGTCGGATATGCCACAAAAGTGGCAACATATGGTTTCTGTACCCACTCGGACTGATTATAGAAGCTTTGTCTTCTCTGGTCGGCTGGTCGGGTATGCCACTATTGTGGCCGGCGCCATTGTCGTAGTCAGATCGGAGTAGTTTGTGATTGGTTTGTCCGTGAGCTCGGATCGGCCCCTTTCGTGGCATCTAGTGATTTCCCTATGCGGTAGGTTGAGCCACTTTCGTGGCAGTTCAATATATTTATTTTTATGTTTTTTTTTAACAGTTGTTTGGTTACTATGAAAACATAGGTATATTTCGTAACTAGTTTCAATCAGCTGGCAACATTGATCGCTTTTTAATATTTCGTCTATGCTTTAAAAATACGTCATTTCACAAGGTCAACATTCGCGCCATTTCACCTTGCTGCTTCTTGTTACTCTGCATATGTTTTATGTTTGTTTTGAGTGATTATTGTAAATATTTGTGAAGTGTGTGTGTATATAAATATTATTGTAGTGATTGTATATATTTGTAAGTATCAGTTTCCTATTTGTTTATCATTTAACTAACACTGTACTGAATATCTGTAGACATTACACCTAACCATGTAGGCCTACACATTACCGTGTTTATCCAAAGTAGGTTTAGCTTGTTTATTGTTTTTATTGTTTCTTTTTTTGAGCAAATAGTGCTAGTATATGTTGTTTTGTTGATGTCAAAATGGCTGGAAAAGAAAATTATGCAGATAAATCAGACGATCTTAGACATATACTTGACGATTCTTTTTCTAACAGTGATGATTCTTTCCATGACAGCGATGTCGATTCTAGCATTGGAGAACAATTTGAAGAATTAAGAAATAGTGAACTGGATAGAATTAATGCTAATGATGACACAATAGAAGATGGAAACATCCTTGACATTGAAAATATAAATGAACATGACAGTGAGGACGACAGTGTAAATGAACCTGATTGTGCCAATGAAAATGACAACGAACATGAAATAGATGATGCAGGTTGGAGAAAATGGACTAACAGAGATGTTGGATTTGACAAGTTTAGGTTTGTACTAAACAGTGGCTTTAAAGCACCTCAAGGCCAAACGCCTCAGACAGAACTGGACTATTTTCAGTTATTTTTTACAGACAATTTAATTAATGAACTTTGTAATGAAACAAACCGGTATGCCCAGGAGAAAATTAAAAAAAATACACCTCTGCAGACCAAATCAATCTGGTGGTCCTGGACAGAAGTAACAGCTGCAGAAATGAAGGCCTTTTTAGGAGTGCTACTTAACATGAGACTTAATCCAAAACCCGAATTAGACGATTATTTTTCTTCGGAAATAATTGACTACCAGCCTTTTTTCAAAAACACTTTTTCAAGAGATAGATTCAAACAAATCTTTTGGAATCTTCATGTAAGTCCCCCAAATAGTTGTGGTCCTATAAGAGGAACCCTAACACGTTCTGGGAAAATAAAAAGAGTAGTGCAGTATTTGGGTAAACAATATAGAAAATATTATATTCCAGAGCATAAGATCAGCATTGATGAAAGCACAGTTGCCTTTAAAGGCAGAATACATTTTAAGGTTTATAACAAGGATAAGCCTACAAAGTGGGGTATCAAAGTATTTGTTGTTTCAGAAGCAAACTCTGGCTATATTTGTGGCCTAGAGCCTTATTTGGGTAAAGCCACTACAGAAAGCCTGATTAGGCCCGATCTGCTAGTAACAAGCAGAATTGTTTTACATTTGGTGAAAAAGCTACAAGAAGATTACGGCAGTGTGGAAGGCTTTCATGTTTTCACAGATCGTTTTTACACCAGTGTAGAACTAGCCTCTGCATTACATGAAATGAAAGTGCATTTGACAGGAACAATAATGAGAAATCGAAAAGGGTTACCCCTTAAAATCAGATGTGGTAAAAAAGCACAAAAAAGTAAACTGAAGAAGGGAGATATCAAGGCATACAGAAAGGAAGACAAATTCTCCATAATTCACTGGAAGGATACAAATGATGTGACTGTTCTTAGCACACTGTATGATGCCTCTGTACAAACAGTCAGACGTGTTAAGAAAGGGGGAGTCATTGACAGTGTAACAAAACCCTTGTCTGTCTGTAAATATAACGAGTCAATGGGTGGGGTCGATCTTACAGACCATTACATTTCTAGTTATCCATTCATCCGAAAATCACTGAAATGGTGGAGGAAGGAGTTTTTTTGGCTATTTGAAACGGCCATCGTGAATGCTTTCATTTTGTACACAAAAGCCAATCCTCAAAATAAAAAAATCAGGCAAAGAGTTTTCAGAAAAAGACTTGTTACACAATTAGTTGGGGAGAAAAGAAACAACAATAAGCGAAGCAAACCAGTCTGTCTTGAGCAGGAAGAACGTCTGAATGGGAAACTTCATGTATTAATGCCACTTGAAGGTACGAAAAAGAAGAACTGCACTGTTTGTAGTGGCCAAGGGGAAGGTTCGTCAAGAAAGAGAACGAAGTTAGTGTGTGATACTTGTGAGAGTAAGCCAGGACTATGTGTTGGACTTTGTTTTCAAAAATATCACACACAGAAAGACTTTAAAAATTAAGGGGTTTTGTTTTATGTTATTAAAACAGCAACAATACAGATTTTCAATACAATTCTTTATTTTCTTATTGTACCAGTGTAAATAATATAAAATAATAAAATTTTAAAGTTGCCGTTTGAACATTATTTTTCTTAAAAAATAACATTAAAACAGTATGTATTTTTCAATGTATTATTTGTTGCATTATCAATGTATTTTTTCATAATACAGTATTTTATTATAATAGAAATACAAATTTAAGTAAACAATTAGTATATTATATATATTAAGATGTTATAAAAGTTTTAAAATTGCCGTTTGAACATTTTTTTCCCTAAAAAATAACATTTAAAAAGTATGTATTTTTCGATGCATTATTTGTTGCATTTTCAGTGTTATTTTTCATGAACAATGTAATTGAACTAATACAAATAAAGTAAAATATTGAACCATTATGTATTAGAGATGTTAAATAAATTTTTATAATGTTTTTATATCCATATTTGGTTTTTTAATTAAATAAAAACTTTGGGTGACTCTAAATGTAATAGATACGCAATAAAAGCTTCCGACATGGCAATGCACAGCGGGAGTTTGCATGCCGAGCTGACGGCGAAGCGGCCATTGCCACGAAAGTGGCCACTCTGACCTCGCGGGACAAAGTGGTAAGTTTGATGATCGAGTTGCCACGGAACCATGTCGAGCCACAATAGTGGCATATCCGACTGGAAAGTACAAACCTTAAAACACTGTTCCTACTGAAAAGGGTTAAAATCATTGAGCTCAAGATTGTTTTGTTGTTTTTTTAATGTATATTTATAAAAGAGGATGTTTGTATATATATGTTTGAAGTTTATGCGCTGCCAAACCATCCAACTGATCGCCATGAAACTTTAGGATGTTGTCCTGTATACTCCCGAGATGGTTTCTGTGAAGTACAGTAAAACCTCCTTAATCCGGCATTCTATAGTCCGGAATTGTCTATAATCCGGCATCAACGGCAATAGACACAAATTACAGAATTGCCTTCACAATGAACATTGTAAAGTGAGCAACTCGACAGCTAATAAAAAAATAGTTGTAAAAAGCAAAAAATGGATATTTTTTCCAGCCATCTACCAGTTCTGTTGTTAACAACCACAAATACTATAGTACAGTGCTGTACTGTATTTCATACTGTATACAAATTTATTTCATCGTGTACTGTACTTAAAAATACATTTTAATATTTTTCCTGAACTTATATATTGATTTATATTGTTTAAATAATCTATGTTTAAATAATATATACATGCAGTAAAATTTTGTTGTGCAAATTATGTTATTTTTATACACCTCCTGTATTATTATAAATAACCTCCATAGTCCGGAATTTTCTTTAATCCGGAATGCGTCAAGTCTCAAATGTGCCGGATTAAAGAGGTTCTACTGTATGATGCAGATCCGTCCACAGGGTCCCGCCCCACGGGCTCCTAAAGATCCCATGTTATTCAAATGGAGAATCTGAATTGTTTACAAAAAACATATGACTGTGTGGTTTAATGTAGTTTCACATGCCATAAGCAGATTGAAGTTCTCACAACAACAGTACTGTATATGTTTTGATTTATTGTAGTTCTACATTTCACCTTGAGAGTGTAGCACACACTACTTTTACTTGATCAGGTGATCTGTATTTGGTGTTAACCTTTTTTCCTCGATAATTAAAACATGTGGTGAAACATGAAAATAAAAAATAAATAATTATTTGTTTTGCAGTTTACTTTTTATGACATGCCTCCTAAAAAATCTAATATTGGTAGAAGAAGCAAAAATGAAAGGCGAGACAACGTCCGCCGGGTTCAGCTAGTTGAATATAAAATTGTGCATTTTAATCACAAACTAAATCATATTGTTTCTTTTAAAATATATGGTAGTAAAGAATGTTTTTTTCCCTTTAAAAGTAACATTTATTTTATTTCAGACAGTCTTATCGCCAACTAAGAAAATAATATCTAGAATTTTTAAATTGTTAGGACTTATTTTCAATGTTACAGTAATGTTATATGTTGCTCATAATTTTGCCTTATTTGATTGAAACCTATGCTAATTATTCAACCGGTTACACTAAATATATTCTTTTCGACGTATTCATATTGACGAAATGACAGCACGAAAGAAGGCGAGCCAAGACTAAAACGAATGAAATTGAACGACCACATACCACGGTCTACTGACGCACAACAAAATGCTGTGTTGCGTTTTGTTGCCGGGACTTTGGCCTCTTTTACGATTGTTGAGCATCCCGATTTTATAAACCTTTTAAAGATATGTGGTGGAAAAGCTCCTCCTAATAGGAAAATCTTGATGGAACAATTAGTTGCCAATTTTTTTCTATGAAAGATGACATTACGGAAATATTAAAACGTGTTCCCTATGTTTGCACCAATGCTGACTGTTGGACAGTATTCCGGCTGTAAGTAAAGAGTAAAATTAACATCACGTTAATTTTAACTAAGCTATTGTTTTTTTTTTACTAACATAACATAAATATTTCTTTTTAGATTTGAACTGGAATCCTGGCATATTTAAACATCTGACTATAAAAATTGCCCTGTGTTATGCATATTTGTAATTATCATTATTTTGTAGATATTGAAGAGGAGGTCAGATTATGACAGAAATATTTGTTAACAATTTACAGTTCTTGTATAGCAAGTTTTTGAGGCTTAAACTATTTTATTTCTTATTAAACTGGTTTAGTTTCTTTATTATAGAAAAAATTCATGGTAAAATGTATTAATTATTGAGGGAAAGTCTTAATTTAGTTTAATATGTTTATTATAATATATTTTATTTTAACTATGTTTTTATTCTTATTAATGGTTTTTACCAAAAATTATGTTGAGATAGTATATAATGTGCAGAACAAATTTATATTAAATGTTTTCATAAAACGTTGTTTCTTATTTAAGTATATTGTTTTTCATATGTATGAATTGGGATGTTCAGGCACCTCAGGATAGTTCTTTTATTCATATTTACATAAGATGTATCTTTTTTATATTGGTACTATTATTATTTTTGAGTTGATTGATATTAACACATGTTATACTATCTTTACATCAGTATACATTCATATTAGAGTTATGTATGTTAATTAATGTTATTGCTCATGGTTATTTATAACTGTAATGATATGTCACCTACCTTAATATTGTATTCTCTTAAATTCATTAATTTTATGTTAATTAATGTTATTGCTCATGGTTATTTATAACTGTAATGATATGTCACCTACCTTAATATTGTATTCTCTTAAATTCATTAATTTTATTATTATAACCATCTGAAAAGAAACTGTCTTGGTATTGGATAATATTTTATTGGAAATGAAAAAAGGCTACTAGTTACGGGTTTAAGTTACGAAACTCAAAATACCGTTTTCATCTCAAAGGATGGATTTGTTCCATCACCCATTGGAAATTAAATGTTCCGTCAGCCCTTGCTTTAGAACATTAAATATTTATTGTTATTGTATGTGACAGTAAAATATTAGAATGAACACTCCTCTTTCCAAAACCACTTATTAATTGTTGTAAGCAGATTGTTAAATTTAGATTTTTAAATAAATAATTGTCTGTTAAAAAAAATATATTTATATACATATTTTAAAAATTTTTTTCTCATATCACTATATATTTCAGATCTTACCTTGGTTCAGATATACTTCAGACAGTTCATTGGTTGGACCCCTCAAGTTTAGAACGTCACTTAAAAACCCTAAGTTGCTGTTGGGAGACAATGTTTTGGTAACAGGAATAGAGAATGTTCTGGATGAATATGAAATTAAGAACAAAACTGTCATGATGGTTACTGATAATGGATTAAATTTTTTAAAAGCTTTTTGAAAAGTCTTTTGTAATAAAGTTTATTATGTAGTAGTCACATCACTGTATATTATTTATTTAACATATTTTTCTAATTTTATGATATTTTGATCTGACGAGGAACCAGACATTGATGAAACTGATGAAATAGATTGCATCGAAGAACCAGTTAGAATAACTGAAATTCTAAATAAAAATGAAGACTTTCGCCGTCTCCCACCTATCACTCGTGTGCGTCTCACGTGCTTAATTTGATTGCCACACCAGACGCTGATGAGGCAATAAAAAATAACCCAGCCTACAAGAGAACCAGCAGGCAAGTGTTTGATAAATGCCAAGCATTCTTTAATAAGCAAAATCAGTTGGCAGGAGCAGCTGATATGGTTAAAAGCCACTTTTGCCAATATCTTCCAGTCCCTGGAGCAACAAGGTATTTCTTATTGTATTTATAAGAGTGTTAAGCTATTGAATATAAAAAAGGGGACAAATACAAAACAAATGATACTACGGAAGAAGCAGAAAGCTATATTTCCAAGTATTGTTAAGGTCTTTAGTTATCTTCTTTTATTTTAATAGAATTTGCTATACAAAGGTACTTATATGTAGTTTAAGGTGGAACTCTTTCTTTGATGCCTTGGAAACTCTCAAGTCAAAGGAAGAACATCTTGATGGATTGTGCAGGGACTTCCAACTTTTAAAAGGCCTAGATATAGAATTCTTAGAAGAATATCGCAAGGAAACAAAAAAGGAAATTTAAGTGCCTGATCTTAAGAGAATCTTGATACATCACTTCTAAATTTGTATAAATGGTAAATATGTTAATTGATGATAGTATAGCAATTTCTTATGCTTGTGATAGTGAATTTCAAATTATTAGTAAGATATAAATTGGTTTGTTTTGTTATATATTATATATATATTTTAAAATATATCTTTTGCATATTCATACTGTAGGTCATGGAGCCAGTTGATACAGCACTTGAAATTCTGCAAGGAGACAAATCTGTCAGCATTGGGTTTCTTTTGCCAACATTGACTGTAGTGCAGCAGACACTGCAGGGTTTCTCAAAGCTACAATTCTGTGAACCTTTAAGGGAAGCACTGTTGCGAGGATTTGAGAAAAGGTAAATATAGTATTATTTATGATTTTCATTTTCTAATACTGCAAAACCTTATCTCGTGTGATTCGTGATTTTAATGTAAATATCTTTTACAGGTTTACCTAATCTTTTGAAAATGCAGTCCACATACTGAGTACAATAAAAATAAGCAAATATTGTGCAAACCAACAGATTTTATGAACTTTAATATGAGATTAGTGAAGAAATATATTTTTTATTTTTTTCTGGTTTTTTCAATCTTTTCAAAATCCAGCTTACAGATTGAGTGCAATTCAGTCACTACAATTCAAACTTAACTGGGTCAAGTTTGTGATGAGGCAAATGCAAGGGCAAATCTGGTAGACGTAGTGAGGGAAGAAGCTGTAAAACGAGACATCCAACTCCCTTCAGTGGGGAAGGACACTTTCATCCAACCATCTGAGAACTTGTTAAGCAAGATGGAGGCATTTTTTCTCAGTAGAAAGGATCAGATCCTAAGTCTATGCAGGCCCAAGACAAAACTGCAGTAGCTGAAGCAGAGGTTGTAAGGTATTTACACAATACCAACAACATGTCCCAGCTAACACCTCTGATGAAGAAGTTGAATGTTAAACACAACACTTCAATTCTCTCCTCAGCACACTGTGAGCTTGTTCAGTGTTGCTGGGCTTGTTTTTAATGATAAGAGAGTGTACGAGTGACAACAACTTTGGAAGTTCACTTATTTTAAAGTTTAATAGTTATCTAAAATAAGGTTTACACAGAAATTATTGTTTGTAATCTGTAGACGGTTTACGTCATGTACAATAATAACTAATAAAAGAACAGTTTTTTGTAAATAATTTTGTGCTTTCTTTAATGCCACCCCAACTAACTTTTAATATCAGTTACTTTTTTAACTTTAATCAGTTAGTTTTATTGTACTCTAACTTTTAACTTCAACTAGTTATTTTAATAGAGGATTTACTTTAATTTTATTCAGTTAAAAATAATTGTTAACTTTCCCAAGTATGGAATAGCATATACGAATTAATAAAGAAAATCTGTCTACAAATAGTTATAAAATGTGTTTTAACAATTTGAGGACCGACCAAAAAAAAAGTGTAAACTTTTTTCCCTCATTTTTCAAGTGCGACATCTGAAATATTTAGGGTGAAATTTTGGAGAAACAAGTCTTTATACGTTAATTAGAACATCTGTTCT
Source organism: Stictocephala bisonia (assembly GCA_035578905.1). Lineage (NCBI taxonomy): Eukaryota > Metazoa > Arthropoda > Insecta > Hemiptera > Membracidae > Stictocephala > Stictocephala bisonia. The sequence goes on from JAQJVL010000109.1 coordinate 1,177,763, forward strand.
AATAAAGATATAAGAGTACTTATTTGACCAGAATGTTTGTAATTGAGTACTTTATCAGAATAAATATCCAAAAGGTCATCTTATAATTTTTAAATATTTATATTTTGTCAATAAAAAGTATATTTGTTTTTTAAGTAATTTTTTTGTACGCTTACAGCTCGTAAACCAAAATATTTTACAAGTGGGAAACTGTTTTATTGAAGTCTAAACTTAATCATCTACAAACACAGAAAAAAATTATAACAATCAAATTGAGAATAAAAAATATAACATGAAATATTTTTTTAGTACTGTCCAATTGGTCTGTTAAAATTAGCTCTCTGTTTATTATTGTCTTTTTATTGACGTTATATTCCAATAGCTCGCCCCAGACGTTAAAAAAAGCACTCACGAACGTCTGCGTATCATCCCAAAGACGTAAAAGTTATTGTAAGTGGTAAATTGGATGTTATATGTAACAAACTTCGAATGACGGGATATCGGTCCCCAAAGGGTTAAGGCTTTAAGAACTCAGGGCAAACGTTGGCTATTATAGTTGTCTACTTACCTAATTTTTAATTAAAACATCTGTAACAATAACAAACGCATAACAGATGATGATTAGATAAAAGTGAAATACAAAAGTAAAACACATGTTGCATGCACCTTACAAAATAGCTTTTCAAAGAATATTATTTGTTGCAAGTTTTTGGTTGGAGAATAAATAATATAGCTGTGTCTGTAAGTTCCATCCTTAGTTTGGATAATGGAGAAATAAGAGTCTCCCAAGTTTCTTAATAGTTATCTAGCCAGTATTTTAAGCTTAATATTAATTTAAAGTGTTTTACTGTCAGTGGACAAAAACATGCTGTCACTGTCACATGAGTTATAGTGAAGACTGTATGATTATAAAAGGTCCATTTAATGGAACATAAGTTGAAACTATGAGTTTTTTAATGTAAAATGTTCAAGGATGACCTTTAAAGTGTCATATATTGAACCGTGAAAAAATGATTGAAATAAGCACATTTTTCCAAAATACAACTCAGTCGACTAGAATAGGTCTTCAAATTTTAAGTGACACTTCTTGTTAGGATACGATTACTATTACGAACCAAATTGCTGAAATAAAAACCCACGTTTTTGGCATTTTTCACAGAGAGAAACGGCCACTATAACAGTCAATATTTTAGGATGGTGTCTCTTAGAAGTAAATGTTCTAGGATTAATGAATGGCATTATTTAATTAAAAAAAACCTACCAATTAGGTTAATTTCTCTAAGAGAATGAGTCATCGAGATAGATGCAGATGATTGTAAAACTTGGCTCAAAAATCATCTCTTAAGCTGGATGAGTGATTTAATAAAATTTGAATAGTAAAATTATGTAAGGAAATTGAGTTGATTTTGCAGAAAAGAGTTCATTGTGTAGGGTGGCTTCAGGAATTATTTTGTAGAACTAAACATGCAAACTTTTAAAAGTGGACTGTCCTAAGATATTCAGCCTCATGAATCAATTTTGCAGATAGGCAAGCCATTTAGAGGTTATTGTGTGTGTATGGCCTCAAGAGTCATTTTGTTGGATGTAAGACCAGGAAAAGTTGACTGTCTTGGGTTAGTTAACCATCATGGGTTGTTTTACAAATAGACGATAATTTAAATAAAAAAGTGTGATGGTTGGTAAAACATTGATTTAATAGGTTTTCTTTTTTTAAATAAAGTTGAGCAAATTAGTAAAATCAGGAGGTTTGATGGCATCAGCTGAATTACCACCACTTTAGTCTATGGATGGGTGGGAGGGTCATTGCCACTGTACGTTTACATATGGGTGGTAGGGTATTCACCATTGTTTTTGTATGGTTGGGTGGGAGGATCTCCATAGTACTTGTATGGGTAGGTGGGAGAGTTATCACCACTGTGCCTGTATGGGTTGGAGAGGTCATCTCCACTGTACTGTATGGGTGGGTGGGAGGGTATTCACCACTGGGTGTATGGGCGGGTGCGAGGGTTCCACTGTACATGCAGGTGGGAAGGTCATAAAATATTCAATTGTCATAAAATATCTTTGCACTCGTGCATAACATCTTTACTTACAGATACTTAAATGATATATGCAATAAGCTTTTATTGGTAATTTCTTGTTTGCAGAATATCCAAGATTAACAGAGGGAATGCCAGAAAAGATCTAGAAACTTATTCTAGGAATTTGTAGGTTATGTTAAAGAATTTTAAGAGCATACCCTCATCTTATAAACATAAACAATGCCAAATGGCATTCCACATTATGTCCATAAAAAGTCATGCACATTTCCTTTCCTTTGTTATGCTTCCAGTCCATTAGTTGAGTAATTTCTTTGCTTTTATAACATTTCTGCATCATGCTACTATCAACATTTTAAAATGGTTTGTAATGTAATAATAATTTTCTATAATGAAAGACATGTTACATTAATTTTTCTAGTAATGACATTGCATAAATAGAATATGTAATAGATTTACAAAATGTTATAAATCACTACACTAGCAAGTTAACTAATTGAAATGATAATAGTGGTTATACTTTACTTTCCTATACCTGGGTAAATATACATACAACTAATAATTTATTATTGCCACCTCTTTTTTTATTATTTACAATACAGTTAACAATTTATTACTAGTAGAAAAAATATCATTAACCTTATATAATTAATATAGTAAAAACAATAAAATTGCTGCCAGAACAGTTGACCATCTTCACCTCCACTGCTCCCCTCCACACCACACATAGATCAGCTGTTGAATATTTCATCATCCGTAATCAAATACATATGGTTTGTTAGTATGATATTAAATTAAATAAATACCTAAAGTAATAAGTTGATAGTATTTAATAATGCTTATATATAAAACAAATTAAAATTATTTTTAGGAATAATTTAAATGGCTCATAATGGGATAATGTACATTGCAAATTCATGAAGAGGAGAAGTATTTAGAAGATTTCTGTATGGTGAAGTAAATATATCAGCTGTTAAAATATTTTATCACCTGACGTTATTGTTATTTCCCCTTACTGTGCTTAACTGATGTGTTGAGAGGCATATACACACTTGTTTTTGTTAGCGGTTGCTTAGAAGCATCATTGATATTATTAATTCCTCTCTTGGGGGAAGGGGGGGCTTTAGGTGTATGTGGGAGTCATTATTTCATGAATTGCAATATAAAATATGAACATATAGTTTTATGATTTCAATTTTTTTTTTTAAATTCATAAACATCTTATTTATTTTATGACCTTTAAAACCCATACACCTCCAAAAAATGCATACAGTACACAAAGTTAATTAGGTTTTTTTAAAGGTAGGCTATCTTGTTACGAGTATCTTGTTTCCAAACAAACTTATATGGAAGAGAAAAAAAAAACTGGATGATGCTAATTAAGAGCTGAATTCAATATAGTTATGCCCTTATTTTAATTGTATGTTATTATTCTGCTAAACAGGAATATGGCATAGTTACTTCTTCAAATAAATATTTGATGGTTGAATAATAACTGACTACACAGAGAAAAAGAAACAGAAGTCGCCTTCTTATGGTCACAGTGTACACCTTGTGGCAATTCTGTGTAGATTACTACTAATATATATCTGTAATAATAATTAATACATGTATTCTTGAGGATTTGGGAGTAATAAGGGAGGGGCTGACTAGGTTCCGGCACTATCATTGCATGGCAAACTGGAAAAATAACTACTTGACATGTAATTAACCCACTATTGGATGCTATCTGTGTTTCTTTCTTCTCAGACTTATCTACTAAATTATTATTCCAATAATACAAGTAAAAATTTTTCAATAATTAAATTGGTATTTTAATAAAATGAATGTCATTAGAGTAAACGCCAAATGATTGAATAGAAAATTTAAAAAAAATGAAAATAAAAACATTCACACACATAAAAACAAATTAAATTAAAGTTTGAAGAGAGTTAGTGCTTTTCAACAAATATAAAAACCAAACCAACATGCAGAATTATTCAATTTGCAATAAATACCCAATGATATTACTTAGCCTGTTTCAAACGTGTTCACTTGATTTGTTTTTGTTTAACAGCTGTTGATTAATGAAATAACTGCATTAGATTATAATTGAAACCTTGAAGTCCAGTATAGTGGAGTCCTACAATCAAATGTGAATAAAACCATGCTAACATTCTGCCCTGGTTTTTCATTATGAAAGATTTAACCTCCTCATTATTACAAACACCATTGTTTATATTCTAACAGCTGTTAAAACTTTAGTTACATTTGAACGGCTGTTCGGTTTGGTTCATTTAAATCTCTCCCCGTGTTATTCTTAAAAACGTACTTCGTGGGCTTCAAACATCCTCCGCGGTGAAAATATTGAATAATTAATACCTTATTGCACAATTGCGAACAGAGCCAAAGTATTTGACACCTCAATCGTTTAAATTGGTCAAGAAATAAAAGAGGAGTTACATTGAAAAAAACGGCTTTACGTATTATGTATATACAGAAGAATAAGGATTTTGTGTGAAACAAATACTGTATACTTGAAAGTTAACAGTGGAGGATCGGTTGTTGATTGCAAATTTGTAACCGATGGGATTCCCGATTCTCACCCGATAGCAATATGAATGAATGGTATATAACTCGCGAGGCTTACCGAGGCACTTGGCTTGCGAGTGAGGGGAATAATACTAGGAATGGAGAGAAGGGCAGACCCAATCCCACCTATATCCTTCCACTATGTGACTGATCTCTTAGTTACCGTGTTGCCGGTCAGCTGCGCTTGCAGTCCCTCTGTGTAGAAAAGAATTTATTTTCACCTTCTTTGTTTTTTGTTTACATTTATTATAACGGGCAATCAGAAAGGTCGTTTACATTTTTAATTTGAATTCAAACCTCTTATTGCTAAAATAAAATTAACATATGCTGGCTTTGCAAAGTCTGCTCTGGAAATAGGCACATTAATTTGCTTATAAATAAAATTATGATATAATCAACATATCTATAAAAAAATAAATAAAAAACACGTCATTTATTAACTAATTAGTAATGATTATCACTATTTCATTCAATTCTGTCTACGCCCATCACATTCGGAGTATAGTACCAGAGTAATGGTAGACGAAACAGAGGTCGAAGAAGTCCAAGCGACCAAGTTTCTTGGTGTGTACTTGGACCGCTGTTTAACATAACGCTGTGGTGCTCTGGGGCAGTTGTACAAACAACGAATTTACAAGATTGTTCAGGTTACAAAAAAAGGTAATAAGAATAATCTGTAAATTGAAAATGAAAGAATCATGCAAAACCGCGTTCAAAACATTACAACTGTTGACCCTGCCTTGCATATACATACTAGAAACCGCCTACTATTGCAGGTCAAAATGTGTTCTCACACAAGGCACAGACATACATGCTCATGCAACTAGAGGTAGGGAAAACTTCCGAACTGGGCAACACAGAACGGTCGTTTTTGAACACCTTCCTTCACAGGTTGGTGTACATTTAATCAACAGTTTACCATCCAAATATAAAAGCCTCAAGGCGTTTAAGGCAAGTTTAAAAAGGGTTCTGATATCTGAGGCCTTTACAGTGTAGGAGAGTTTTTAGCACATAACTGGGAGACCAATGATTTGGCCTGACTGACACCGGTAATGAAACTGCTGAAAGCTTTATTTATGGAAAAGCAGTGAATGAATGTGACACTTTTGTATGTATGAATGTGAAAATTGTAGAATGATTGTGTAAATATAGATTTTTTTAAAGAGTGACGATTGCGATACATGTATATTGTACTTGTCAATGCAATAAATAAATAAACTATCATTTATTGTTTATCTATTAACAATAACAAGGCTGTCAGGTTGTAAACAATAATTTGCATTTCGGATGATTTTATTTATCATATTATGACACACTGACTCGGCGGCTCCCCCACTCCAGTTAGTCTACTGCGCATTGCCTGGCCAAGTGCCTCGGTAAATCTCGCGTGTTATACTATATAGTAATACAAATTTAGGACTAAATTGAATTTATTTGCCGACAAAGGGGGTGCTCAACTCAGAAATGGTGCTGTGTTATTTTTATCACTAGCTTTTTTTCAGGGAGACCACACACTGGAACTCCAAACTCGTCAATTTACACGGCGCAAAAAAACGCAATCAGAGCCTTCCCAAACCGCGCCACTCTGCCGAGGATTAAATATCACTGGTAGACGTCACGCGAGCCTCTAACCTAGCATTACTTTCTCATCGCCAGGTTCTTTTGTTCCAAAAATCATCATTTACAACTGGAATAGTTCTGTTTACAACTCAGGGCAACAAAGCAACCATCGTAACTGCTTATTCATTAGTAAGACGCCCATCGCAGGGATATGAGCGTGATGAGTTTAGACGAACGAGTGTTGGCATGGTTACTTAGGTAGAGCTACTTATTAATAGCCAGGGCAACTAAGGGACCTACAGCTTTGCGTGGAATCCAAACCACGTAGTATTGGACGATTTTCAGCTAATTTACAAGCCTGATGACATGCCAGTTACTGTAAGTTATTTTCACTACACAACATCCCCTGACTACCACCTAACCCCAGACTTATCTAGTAGTGTGCACGTTAATGAAAACGATTGAGCGGACGCCTTGTTGGTATTGAGGGGGTCGTTTCCCTCCGTGAAAAAGGCTAAAAACAAGGGGTTTCATTTCAATGCTTCGGTCCGTAATAACAAACGTGTCATATCACGTGAAGTGCCATTTGATAGATTAAGACGTATTCTAGTAGAGCATGAGATGGCTTTGCTAAAGATTTACGCATTTTAATATTTTTCACAGTTATTTAACTGTGAACTGTTTAATATTTGAAATTTTAAAAGTCCTTCGTAATGATTTTACCTAAAAAAACGATATAAACTTATGGTCCATTATAATCAGTCTTTAATAATAATAGTGTTCACTACAACTTATAATAATAAACATGAACTGTTAATTTAAAATAGAAAAGCATGTTTTGACCAGCTGGCAGTAAAATTGCATTGCCACTATTATGGGACTGTCAGGGGATGTCGATTTCCCAGTGGCGGCTTGGCCACAACAAAAAAGTTGTGGCATTTTCGTCTAGTAGCCTACAACACGAAAACACGCAAGCTACAATTAATATAACGCTTACTGGTTGCAACATTTACTGAACCCTTCTTAATATGATCCATAGAGATTCCACTATTGGATTACAAAAAAAATAATAAATAACTTTAAATTAAACAAAAACCAGTATGTTTTGGTTTATTAGTTTTTATTTTTATGTTAATACAAAAATAAAAAATTAAAAAATTGGATGCTTTAGTATACTTTACGCTCTTTCAAACGATATACAAATTATAATTTTTCTACCAGTGGGAATCCACAATTAACATTGCTCTTATGGGATATAAATCCAATATAGTGACACACCACTACAGACCCTTCAGGGGAGTGAGCATAGAACCTATTCCCTACAATCTTCACAACACTTTGTCCCCAAGTAACTGTGTTATATCACTGCGTCACTGGTGACTTCAAATTTGTGTTTAAATTATTTGAAAAACACCATCTCGCATAATAGACCGAATTTTTATCCTTAACTATGACAGATTCCGTTCATATTAAACTAGTAACCAAACACAAGAGCCGCAAATGTAGCTTGTATCTGACTTCCTCGTTTGATCAAGAATTTAGTGTGAGCATATATTTTTAATTTGATACAAAGTTTTATTGTACTAATGTTGAAAAGTGCATATTTAATACATATAATCCAAAAACTACGTACTCACTCATCACGAAATTTCCGAAATCACCCAACACATTTTTATGACATTTTGAGGAAGTTAGCTTATATAACATAGAGATCCACTAAGAAAGGGTTTCTCGAAATTCCGTTCCTAAGGGTTAGAATCAGCCCCTAAACGTTTCCTTTTTTCCATAAGAGTAACATTGGCTTTGATAAATTATTTTTTTCAGACGACTGACACAAAAAAAATAAACAAGGCACAAAAGCTTGGCTAATTTGGTTTTCATTGTGAAATGTCATTTCTACTAACTCTGACATGATTGCTGTACTTTGCACCCCCCTAAAGTAAACTTAGTTTTTTTTAGGATAAAAAGTTATTATCTAGGAGAATGGAGCAGTCTGAGGTCGTATATTGATGTAATAATGGGTTGAAGGAAACCATGGGGTAAGGATAATCCAGTGTAGAGAACCACTCTGAAGCGAAGCAAGGGCGGTCGGCTAGTCAGTATATGCCTTGAAGTAGGGTGCCTAATAAACTTATATAGACACACATACATCGTAGATACATAAATGAAATATACTTGATGTTACATCACATACAGTATATCAATTTGTATGTTTTTATTGTTATCTAAGTTGTCATTTTAGATTTTTTTTAAATGGTTGATTTAGAGTGTATCCACCCTTTAGAATACGTATCTGAGTGCAGATACAGGATGGAAAATATTGTTCTTGTGTGTTTCTTTTATTTAAATCACTTTTCGCTTTAAATTTTCTACTATAATTAGGCCGGATAGTAACCGACCAGTGTCTTATATTTAGCGCATGTAAGGGTTCCAGCGGCAGAGGGGAATCTTTCCACCGCTGAGCTGTTTTGCTTCACGGGCGTGACTAACTTCCGCCTTCAAGTGTTTAACTTCCTCAACAGTGAATATGTGAAGGTCGGAAGCCACAATTCAATTTGTTGAAGGTTGTTTACATAAAATCTGGCTATTTGATCAATTGAACGGCTGTTTTTGAAGATTATTTTTCCCATAAATTTAAGGAATGTAACCAATTGAACATCTGTTTTTATTTAGGTGTGTTTTTACATCCTTTAATTCTAATTTTTAAAACAATCTGATATAACAAAGGGAAAGGAAGAAAGTTTGGGTAATTACTCGGTAACATTTATTTTGAATCCTTATCAACTTGATACAGTATTTGGTTTTAAATTAGGTTTCAACCATCAGGTCTCTCACTGACATTTCATATGGCAGTGTCGTGTGTCAGCTGACCGTGTTGTGGTTGCTCTGTGGTTCGTGGTCCAACTATCTCGCCACTGGCGTAGCTATCTATATGATACCTCTGTCGAAACAACAATAATAAATGGTTCCAAAGAATTGGCACAAACTTTACCCCATATTAAACACTAATAAATCAAAACTTTGTAAATTACTAGTTTGATTCCCAAATGTGTTTTTTTGACATAACTAAAAAACTAGTAAGTTAGATACATGCGGTTTTTACATACAAAAATGAAATTTTCTCAAAAACGGCTTTAACGATTTTGATAAAGTTTTTAGAAACGATGTTAATGATAATTTAAAATATTTTAGTAAAAGCCGCATGTATCTAACTTGACTGGTTTTCGAGTTGTGACAAAAAACCTATTTGGGAATCAATCTGGTAATTTTCAAAAGTTTTGATTTTTTAATGTTTAATATGGGGGAACGTTTGTGCCAATTCTTTGGAACTATTTTTTTTTTACTGTGGTGGTCACACTTTGTAGGTATATATAATTTTGTTGGTTTTTTTTATCAAGGACCTCGTCCATTTTGACTAGTGTGCACAGTTGGAAGAAGGCAGGAGAATCAGGAATGAAAAAGACAACATTTCTTTTTCACTTTTCATAAAATACATGAATTAAATCTAGTAATATATGAAAATACATTTTTCTTCTGATCGCCATCAAAGGGAGTTTTCTTCCCCTGGAAGTAAGTTTTCTCCACTAAAGACTGTCATCATCCGTCTTCCTGTGGCGATTTCGGTTTAAAGTCAAAGAAACGTTGAAACGGAAGTGATCTACCAATAGCAAATCAAATCAGTTTTTATTACAGTGGACATTTAACATGTATTGCAAAAGTCAAATTTATTTTAAAAGATATTTTATTTCTAGTTAAAAAAATTTGGTTTCACCCACACTACAAAACAATCTCTCAAACATACAACATTTCTGCACATTTATACATCCAATTTTCCCACCTCCAGTTCCGGTGTCAGCCTACCCACTGTGTGGTCTCCAAGTTATTCGCCAAAAACTCACCCACACTATAAAAAGCATGGTAGACTAGAAATCCTTTTAATTGAGTTTTAAACGCCTTCAGCGTTCTGGTGATTTTTATACAATTTGGTAGTTTATTGTAAAGATGGACACCTGCCTCTGAGGGCAAATGCTCGTAAGTAACTATTCTGTGCTTCCCAGTCCTATAGTTGTCCCTGCCTCTGGTGCCATATTCGTGAATGTCACGTCCCCGAATCAAAGCACACTTAGAAATAAAAAAGGTTGTTGTTTCTAGAGTATAGAGGCAAGGTAAAGGCAAGATTCTTAATTTTTTGAAGATTGGCTTGCATGATTCTCTGAAATCAACTTTTTCGATTATCCGAATCGCTCTTTTTTGTAATCTGAAAACTCTCAAGAGCTGATTACTTGCACCAGCTCCCCACAGCACTATGCCATAGACTAGGTGGGGATAAATTAATAGCAGTGGCTATCAAGGTAGTTAATGTCTTTTGTTAGGAAAATTAGTCGTTAGCTTGTTATAGATACTACACAATCTACATTTACAAGCAATCCATATCCATATTAAGAAAATATTTGTTCGTTTTAACCTTTATCTCTCTGTTCGAAGTTATTTGGGCTGACGGCAACATCAGCCAATTGTCTTCCATCACAAATACAAAAATATGCCGAAAATAATACTGTATAACCTTTTTTCATTAACTGTACTTGCCCCATCTACTCATTAGCTTCCTAGACTGTTGGCTATGGCCTGGCTCGGCGTGAGAATGTTATGAAGAGTAAGGTCGTTTCAACTTCGGTTCCAGCGCAGATTCTTATTACCTTTATAGTATATTAGGATTGGTTAGCGATTCCTAACACAATTATTTACTGTTTTTGAAAGTCTACTGATAACTGGTGCCATTTTCTCATAACTTTCTATATACAGGGTTTACAACAAGTATTGAGCCACCTTAATTTTTCTTAAATGGGTACAGATAAATAATTGAGATTTAGTATACTACTGAAGAAAGGGGTTTTTATATCTTTTGATGCAGTTTGTAATTTTTTCAACCTAGAGGGGAGGACCCGTGGAGGATTTCGTAAAAAGTTTAAATGAAAAGCTATGATGACTTGCCCATCATTTTAAAGCCTATTTGTTCTGAATAAGACGCCACAAGTTTCAAGTCAAAAGAACCACCCTATCAGAAATGGCGACTGGTTAACCTTTCGAAACCTTTGGAGGCGTAACCTTTTTGTAGAAGATAACTAACAAGGTCTATTTCAATGACATAAGGTTGTCCCTAACTAAAGGATAGCTTGGGAGGAATGTAGTTAGTTAGTCTAACCTACAAAAAGCATTTGAGAATCTCGAGAGAATAATTTAACGGCAATCTTCTATACTGCATGCTCTCTCTGTACCTTTCAGACCAAAACACTATGTAGATAAAGACATTAGCAAACAATAGCAGGCTAAAAGAGATCCTAAGAGTAAAAATAAAGTAAAATAACTAAAAGGAAGAAACTGTGAACAACGATTTAATCAAAAAGAAACCTGGCATTTGCTAATAAAATTGCTATCAATGAAATAAATCTAAAGCAATGAATAGCATCTGATCAGAATACAAGATACATCGCCTCAATTGAAACTAATCATTAATGGGGCAATGATTAAAGTGCAACTGAAGAAGCTGAAGAGTTGAATATTTAGTTCTTCCCGAACACTGTAAAAACACTGTAGGCTTCAGTTAAGGGAATGAAAAGAAAACCAGTCTGGCCGTGACGATCTACAATGATGAATTCAACACATTAAGACATTCTGATCAATTCGAGATCAAATCGATTAATTATTACAAGCTTGAATTAGCACGGATCGATTATAACTTTAAACGTCATAAAAGCATTACGTGGAAGAAATACACTCGATGATTTTGGCAAGTCATTCTATGAAGGATAGTTCCTCAAAATTAAAAAAATCATCTAAAATTTGTCTGACAACAACATGAAAGCTTTTACATATTAATTTACAACCTACCATCTCACACAGTATGTGAAAATCACTTATAACAATCCAGGCTTCTAGAGGAGTGCATGATAACAGTATGTTGTCTAGATCTCAGGGGATGGGTGTACCAAAGGAAAGTTACCCTTTGAAAAAACGCTTAAATTAATTGAAACAATAGTAGTTTCTTAGAAAACAATTTCTGTGAACGCACTGGTGCGAGTGAGATGCACTGAGTGGTGGAAGTGAAACAGAGAACTTCTCTTCCCCACTATGTAATTCCATTTAAAAAGTATCATGGTAACCACGATGTCGGAAAGCCGCGTCTTGCCGGCGCAATAGCAGGCCTTGCCCATTAAATCATTTGCAACAGTGACCATTGGTAAGATTAATTAACAATATCGAGTAAAGCTTAGAACGTTTATGTTACATTATTTTTAATATTCAAATAACAATTAATAATAACACAATGAATAGTAATTTAAACAATAAATAGCAATTAATCAAACTTGTACAGTTTTATTCAACTAAAAACTGTTGCGGAAGTTGAAGACGGAAGTTAGTAACGCCCGTGAAGTACGGCAGCTCAGCGGTGGAAAGATCCCCTCTGCCGCTAGAACCCCTACATGCGCTAAGTATAATTGATGTGTTACGTGTTGGAAGAAATACAAATCAATTGAACGTTTCGCAAAACAAATATACTACAAGATAAGTACAAAAATATATAAATATCATGGTGGCAAATTTCGGTCGACGCCTTTTACGACACTTTGGGGGTTTCATGTGGTAACTGTTCGTATAAACTGAAGAGGATAAAGCTCTTATGCTTTTGAGACGAGTTTATAACTAAACATTTTACTGAAGATATATCTTTATCATATAAAAGCTAAAATAAGTAATAAAACTTAAAAACTTCTTAACAAAAAAAGAGAGATAATCAACTCAAAACATGGCACTAAAATGGCTTATAAGGCTGCCTATCTTCTCACTTAAATAAAAATAAAAAAACATTCTCGTTATAGTACTGCTCTATCCTAATAATAATAATAATAATAATAATAATAATAACAATAACAATAACAATAACAATAACAATAACAATAACAATAACAATAACAATAACAATAACAATAACAATAACAATAACAATAACAATAACAATAACAATAACAATAACAATAACAATAACAATAATAATAATAATAATAATAATATAGTATATATATATATATATATATTTTTTTTTTAATTATATTCGTTTTCAATTCACGTTTCATAACCAAACATTTGTACTAACTAAAATTACATGAATTACAAACATTTGACTGACTTTGATTTTTGTCATAATGCATCTTCCTTACAAATGCTTACGTGATCGTTGACAGAATTTGTTTACTTTATCTACACTTTTTAAATGTTTACGTTCTATATTTTAACAGGCCACTTTCATGTTGTATCCATGGTAACCCCACCTTGGGCGTTACAAAAAAACGATAAAATATTATTGAGATGGCTTTTCAGAACGTTATTTATTCTTAAGACGCCGATCGTCATGGGCGAATATGGATTATGAATAAGTGTGATGAGAGTAGATAAGTGAATGTAGATATTATTACAATCTAAGGCCGACTATTCCTTAGAAAGTGTCGTTAATTAATATCCCATTAGCAATTAACGGCCAGTGGTTATCAGCTGATTCCTTTCAAAATGTGTTACGAATCTGATTGGGATCGAATTGAGAACCTTTAGCTTATGAAGCTGTTCTTTAACCAACTTCGCCACCTACCAATTTATTTACTGTCAAATTTTTTAAAATTCATTTTATTACTGCCAACAGAGTTTAACCCATATAATTAAATTTAAGTAAACGCAATAAAATTAAATAACCTGACTGATACAACCAAATTATATATACAAATTACAAATACCACTAGAAATAATTGAGAAGATAAAATCTCTATTGAACTTGTTCCATCACTGGTCAAAGACTGCATTTGCAGCATTCTACGGAAGATATCTGCATCTGAGTAAAAGCTTCCTGATGCAAAGAGACGTGTTAAATTAGTTAGCCACTACACCCCAACTAGTGTTAGCAGTTATCATTAAAATGGCATTCTACAAGCAAGACTGTTCATCAAGTCAATTATGCGGCAAAAACCAGAATCCCGCTCTGACGCCTGCCCCAACAACAGACGCACTGCAGACTCCACGATGCAAATTCACGCAAACATTTCTCGCGGATAAGCTGTGGGACATATATTGCGTTTCATTGCGCATTCCAGAGGAACTTAACCTTCTTAAATATTTATTTGCCTACCCAGTAATTCCCTAATTACAACCTTTTTTAGTCGATTGTTGGTTTGGAATTCGAATCCACTTTCGGATCGGACTTTGAACTCCTGGAAATCCGGTCAAACCACCCGGGAGTCTAATTATACGATGTCAAATTGATAGGGCGATTTTTAATCGCATGACACGGATTTTTACATGACAGATAATTAATGGGTGTTGCAAAGTGTTAGTGGGTATTTAGGACTATACAAAAACAGCTGGAAACAATTATTTTAAAACAGCGATAACAGTGAATACTGGATGTAATAAATTTAGCGGAAAATATTGTAAGTACAGAACTGCACCCAATATTAAAAAAAAACTTTTACTTCAGAGATTAGTCAGCCTGTTTTTAAGAGGTCATTATTTATTTTTCAGTAGGCTTACGTTGACATAAATTTGGACTTAACAATATTTAATTACTAAAGGATGCACCACGCATTCAAGTTATAAGTTTATGTCCTCTTAGAAGTTAAGGATGCTCGATCAACATTTATTTTTGAAACAAGTCTTAGTCTTCTTATAAGTAACAAAAATGAAATTACGTCTTTATTTTTAAGACGAGGTTAGGACTAGACAGTCCTCTCTACGACCTAACGACGAGGTTAGGACTAGGCAGTCCTCTCTACGACCTAACGACGAGATTAGGACTAGACAGTCCTCTCTACGACCTAACGACGAGGTTAGGACTAGACAGTCCTCTCTACGACCTAACGACGAGGTTAGGACTAGACAGTCCTCTCTACGACCTAACCTTAACAAAATTAATCAACTAAATAATACAAAACATTACTAATTAATACAACATAAATTAATTGCAGCATATCATTAATCAATAAAAAAACAAAACTCAACATATCAAACATAAAAAATAACTATAAAATCATAAATAACAAATAAATATAAGTACAAAATGTGTTGAGGGAAAAGATTAAACAAATTTCTTTATAGAGATGACTTTCTACAATGCCTAATTTGGCCTTTCTAGGTACACAACTCATTAATAAACCCACACTATATATTTTTCTAAATTTTTTAGAATATAGTAGACGAATGGTATAAATCTACCTAGAGTGAAGTAAAACTTTAAACAAAAGTTTAAAGTGTAAACAGTTTTTTTAATGACACTTCATTTCATTTCATTCATAATGATTTCTTTTTTAACCAAAGTATCTTAAATACAAATTGTAGGTGCTTATATATTTCCTGAAAAAATCATTGTTTTGCTCTTATTAAACATGTATGGAATGGAGAATTCATGTCTTCCCTTCATTTTAGTAAAGTGCTCCTTATATACAAGTATTATATAAAATACCAGCATCTTATACATCTAAAGAGAAAAAAAATTTACTCTCTATTAAACTTACACAGTATTAAACTTACTCTCTATTAAAAGAAATTTATAGTAGGTGGAGTGGTGCTTTGGACACCAAGAATAATATTGAGTATAATAATAAGGGGTAAAAACGAATGTCTAACAGCCAACCTCATTTATAAATTCTTTATAAAAACTTACAATGACTCAGTAGAATTTGAAGATGTCAAAATAACAGTACTATCCATTATTTAAAATTTACAAATCGAGTTTCATTCCTTTCCTGGTATGTATGGAGAACATTCATTACGCGGCTATTAATTTAATAAATTAATGTTCTTGTTGGGGTCAGCAGTAAACGCTTTCATGAATCGAGCCGACTTTCTCTGGTAATAACACAGGGAGTACATCAACATCGGTGAAGGTGGACTGGATAAACGTCCACTTCCTCTGCTAATTGTTTATCATTACCTCCAACATTGGGGGTACTTCGGTCTGAACCGACGAGCCAGGGAGTTCTTTATCAAACTCTCTAGGTTCTGTAAATGAATACAGGGAGTACATCAACATCGGTGAAGGTGGACTGGGTAAACGTCCACTTCCTCTGCTAATTGTTTATCATTACCTCCAACATTGGGGGTACTTCGGTCTGAACCGACGAGCCAGAGAGTTCTTTATCGAAACTCTCTAGGTTCTGTAGATGAATACACTGAGTACATCAACATCGGTGAGGTGGACTGGGTAAACGTCCATTTCCTCTGCTAGTTGTTTATCATTACCTCCAACATTGGGGGTACTTCGGTCTGAACCGACGAGCCAGAAAGTTCCTTATCAAACTCTCTAGGTTCTGTAGATGAATACACTGAGTACATCAACATCGGTGAGGTGGACTGGGTAAACGTCCATTTCCTCTGCTAGTTGTTTATCATTACCTCCAACATTGGGGGTACTTCGGTCTGACCGACGATCCAGAAATTTCCTTGTCACAACTATAAAGGTTTCATATATTTATTTACGTAATTAATTTTTTAGACAATCATTATACTAGGAGGAATAGTAATTTGTTAATCTATGTAGTAAAAACTAGGATTTTATGAAGAAGAAGATGTTTCCGTCTTTTTTTCAGTACGTGAGTATATTTGTTAGTTGTATATAATTCTCCTTATTTATACATAAAACAATAACTAAAAGATAGTTAAAATAAAACTATATTGTGAAAAATTAGCTTTTATCTGTCATTTAAAGCCATAATAAGTAATTTAAAAACTTTAAATAAAGCAATGATTTATTTAAAGAGCCATTTAAATTTGTTTTCCACTATCAAATGTGTTGATATTTAACATTTTTTACTTATACCTGTTTTAATTTTACGTACGGTACGTCTGATAATTTTTAAAATTTGAAAAATGGAAATTTAAATATCTATCCATATTATATTCTGAAAGGTCGTGTCATTAGTATTAGTAGGTAAATATTTTATATCTCTAAGATGAACAAGAGTAAAAAATGCTTAAAAATCAAAATTCTCTACAATTCGAGTCACGCTGCCCTTAAGAGTAAAACTATTTTTAAACTTTTTATATCAAAATTATGACACATTAAAGACCTTCCAAATAAAGGGTCACACATAAATGTTGCTATTTGAGAATTTTCAAAAACCGACCCCAACCCAAAAACTGCCATTTTGTAGCAAGTAATTGTGTTGAAAATAGTTTAGGGTTGGATTTGTACATACATATAACGTTGAGATCATTTCAATAAATTTCCAAAGTTTAGGCCAATTTTCGAGCTAAGATGAACGTAACATCTGGAAATCTCAACTTGAACATCTCAATCTCCATTGATAACCAAACTTTGATATACTACTGTCTTGTTTTACTGTATTTAGTTAAAAAACTATTTGCACTTTTCACGGCCAAGTTAATAAGTGCAGCATTGATCAAAAATAAAATTATTTTCTGTGGAACCAAACTAGATTTTCTATAGGAAAAATATTAACTGCTTAGAAAGAAACAGTGAATGATTTTTGTTCTCAGGTTGAATTTTTACTTAACATTCAAACTTTGTTATTAGACGATGGTCCAAAACCATCAAACTGCTAAGTTGAATCTACCGAGATGTTAATACGTGATTCTCTCCATTGAAGTTAGAATTGTAACCTCTCGGCTGACTAGAAGTCCAATAAAATTTACATACAAGTTGTAGAAAAAATATGGAACCACCTTCAGCTTCAGCTCTTTTGAAAGTGTCCAGATAGAAAATCGATGTTAGTATATGGCCGTAGAACGTTTTCTTCTATCTTTGAGGTAAAGTATATTTTTTTCAATCTATAGGAGAGGGGCCGTGGAGGATATCTGAACAATATTAAATGGAAGGCTATGCTAGTATGCCCATTATTGAAAGTATATTTTTTCTCTCAGAAAAACGTCGCAAGTTTTAAGTCAGAAGGGCCATTTTCTAAGCAGTGATATTTGAGTGGGAATCCGACATTATATAAAGACATTTAGGAAGTTGGTACTTGGTTAAAGAAAAGGAAAAAATATATTAAAACGATAATAACACAGTGATGAAAATATAACTACAGTTAAAATTAAAATAAATTAACAAAAAAAACATTAAAGCGTTAGAAATCAAGAATATTAATTTAAAAAGAATTTTCAAGTCTTCACGATTTCCTTAAAATTTAAATGTAGTCTGCTGATAAGTTTTGTATCAATAATCTATATTTATAAACTAGCTGTACCCGCCCGCTTCGCCGGTCATAATATTGAGTTTTGATTGTATCATTGAAATGTGCAGCAACCTTTCAGTTTACATAGTATCCAATTTACAACAGCTGATGTTTTGTGTAGTTTACTACTGTACTCAATTATTTTTAATTTTAAAAGTTTTGCCTGAGATCAGCTGATGCATTATAAGTGTAATAGTTAACTATTTTTCGCGCTCGGTTTTTTAGAGTTTTAATTGTGTTAAAAGTTTATTTTTTTTGTTATTAATTGCAATATTAGTATTATTGAATACCTATTTTGTGTTTTTGTGTTGATTTCACCCAGTTATTGTTAAAATAACGAAGGGGTCTTTGTTTAAACATTGCTTACCTAAGCATAACCAAAAAACAATAATGGCTAAGCCAGTGTTTATTTTCCATTCCCAATCTTCTGTCAACAAGCCTAAATCATGTGATTTAACATCCAACACTACAGAATCAAATGAAAACATTGATCAAGATTTCTTAAGACCACCAAAAAGAAAAACAGTCAACAATTGTGTAAATCTACAGCCTAAACGGTATGTCTTAGATACTAATCAGCTGTGTGATCAAAACAAATTTAGTCCACTATCAGCCACAACTACTCTATTGCTAATAATGATGAAAATGAGATGGCTGATGTAACTGCTACAAGTGAATTGCATAAAATTGTTAAACCTCCACCTATTTTTGTCCACGATGTTAACAATCATCAGGAAATTGTCAAAGATATTAAAAGTGTAATTACTTGTGAGTTTACCACTGAAGTCAAAGGCTCATCTTTGAAAATTAATCTTCTGACCATAGATGATTTTAGAAAACTGACGCAATTTTACGACGAATCAAATGTTAAATACCATACGTTTCAGACAAAAATAGACAGAAAATTAGAAGTCGTAATTAAAAACGTTCCCTGCTCTCTTTCTCCAGAGGAAATTCAGGATGAGTTAATCTCTCACAACTATCCGGTTCTCACTGTAAATAGATTATTTAACAAGGAAAAAATTCCATTCCCTATTTGTGTAGTCTCGTTAGAAAACAATGAATCTGGAAAAGCTATATTTGAATTAAATAGACTGTGCTACTCTGTTGTTCATGTTGAGCCTAAAAGGAAGCCTACAAATGTGCCCCAGTGTACTCGATGTCAACGTTATGGTCACACGAAAAAGTTTTGCAAGCTCGATCCCAGATGTGTGAAGTGTACTGGCCAACATCTCTACTCTGCTTGTCCGAAGAAGAAGACCGACCCCCCTGTATGTGTAAACTGTGCGGAGAATCATTCGGCCAATTTCAAAGGCTGTAAATACTATAAAGATATACAGCAAAAGGCTAAAAGCAATGTTACTGGACTCACCCATCACTCATCTACTAGGAGCACTGATGAAAATCGCAGTACCGAAAACACTGGAATTGGAATAAAACCCACACAAGCCCGCCCTCAAGCAACTTCCAAGTCATACGCTCAAGCAACTAAGAAGACGTCAACAAATTTGCATCACCAAACTGATTTCAGTGTTTTTAATAACGACACTACTGAAACTGCAGCTAACGAGGTACTTGAGAGTGGCTCTAATATAGAACAACTAATATTAGATTTAGTTAAGTCAGCCATGCCTATCATTAAAAAGATTATATCTAATGTTATTACTTCACTGTTCAAAAATGCACCCTAGAACATGCATCCTACAAAACTTAACAATCCTAAACTGGAATGCTGATGGCCTAAAGAGAAAGAAGAATATTTTTTCAGAGTTCATGGTTCGGCATAACGTCGATGTCGCCTGCATCACTGAGACGCACTTTGTAATAAATGAGCCCTTTAAAATCCCTGGATACTTTATTTATAGAGAAGACAGGAATGCACCCAATGCTTCTGGAGGAGTGGCAATTTTTATAAAAAGAAACCTTAATCATCACAATATACTGTTGCCAAATCTTATTTCAGCTGAAGCTGTTGGTATCAAAATTAATTTGCAAAATGACCAGTCTTGTAATGTTATTTCTGTGTACAAATCACCCAATCGACGTTTTCACCAACAAGACCTTTTAAATCTAAGTCATGGTGACACTCCAACTCTTATCTTAGGAGATTTAAATTGTAAACATCAATTCTGGGGTTGTAGGGTAACTAACCCGAATGGGGTTCGCTTGTTACGTGCTATGAATGAAACCAATAGAAATATTTCAGCTCCGTCTGAACCCACTCATTACCCTTGGCAAAACAATTTCCATCCCGATATATTGGACATTACACTTCATAAAAACTTTGGAGCTCCTATTCTACAACAAGTAATCAGCGAACTTGACTCTGACCATCTCCCTATTATTGTAACTTTTTTCATACAACCAATATTTTCTCCGCAAATTCCCAGACTGATAAACGGTCCAGTCGATTGGGATACCTTCTGTGCAGAATTCGACAATCGCATGAAAGTTCCAACGGACTTATATTCAGTAAATGGCATTGACAGAGCAGTTCAAGACTTTACAGAGTGTTTACAAATATCAGTCAAAAATGCAACTATCCGGACTTTTCCCCCTACACGAAACACTTTTCTTCATCCTCCCATGAGAATTATGCAATTAATTAGATATAAAAATAGAGTGAGACGTCAGTGGCAGAGATACAGGTACCCTCACTTAAAGATGCAGCTAAATGAACTAATTCGTAAAGTACGTAGCGAACTTGATAAATATAGGATTAATTCTTACAAACTTTACGTTTCTGATATTGATCCTGGTGATTCTAATATGTGGAAAGCAACAAAGAGGCTTTTACAATCACCGACAATTGTGCCTCCACTAAAACAAAATAATTTTATTTTTGAAAGTGATTCCGAAAAGAGTAACGTGTTTGCTGATTTTTTTGAGAATGCATTCATTCCTAATGTTGTTCATGATTTTGAAACCAACAGAAATGTTGAGGATTTTTTGTCCACAACCCCTAGCAGTGCAGAGCAGCCTGTGAAATTTACCTCACCCTCGGAAATTAAAAATATTATTAAAAATCTCCCCAACAGAAAATCTCCAGGGCATGACTTGGTACCTAACATAGTTTTGAAGAATTTGTGTACCAAAGCACTTTCAATACTGGCATCTATTTTCAATTTATTGTATTTCTGTTGGTTACTTTCCCAAAAACTGGAAACTTGCTCAAATAATTGTTATACACAAGCCCAACAAACCTCAACATTTTCCTAGCAGTTACCGCCCGATTAGTCTCCTTTCATCAATAGCAAAATTATTTGAAAAAATTATACAGAAGAGACTGCTAAAATACTTAGATTCTTCTAATATCATTCCCCCTTATCAGTTTGGATTTCGTACAAGGCATTCTACATCTCATCAACTTCTACGAAACAATGAAATCATATGTAAAGGATTTGAGAAGAAGCTTCATTCATCGGCAGCATTTTTGGACATAACAAGTGCATTTGATAAGGTTTGGCATGGTGGCCTGTTATATAAATTGTATCAGTTTGGACTTCCTTTGTATCTGAGAGCTTTGTTGCAATCGTTTCTGTCTGATAGGACTTTTTGTGTCAAACTCAACTGCACACTTTCCTCAGTTCGTCCAATAGGCGCAGGTGTTCCTCAAGGCTCAATACTGGGACCTCTTCTTTTTAATTTATACATGTCTGATATTCCTGAGCTTCCTCAGGCTACTATCACTCTTTATGCTGATGACACGGTTCTTATTACCCAGCACATTGACATCAACCAGGCCGTAAATTCTTTACAATTCAGCGTTACATCTCTAACCAATTGGTTTAAAAGCTGGAGACTATCGTTAAATCCATTGAAATGTGAAACAAAGGTTTTCTCTTTGAGGAAGTATATTTTGCCACCTGAAGTTACTATTGAAAATACTTCAATTCCTTGGAACCCTGATGATCAAGGCATAAAATACTTAGGTGTCTACCTCGATAAAAAATTAAACTGGAATCTTCACGTAAACAACAAACTCACTCAAGCATACGCACGTCTATCCATGTTATTTCCTATAATAAACAGAAAGTCATCTTTAAAACCAGAATGTACATTTTTAATATATAAACAATTCTTCGGCCGTTAATTATGTATGCCTGTCCAGTTTGGGGAATGTGCATTTCTTCCGGCAAACTGAAAAAGATTCAAATTTTCCAAAACAAAGTTTTAAGAATTGCAGTTGATAGTCCATGGTACATACGTAACTCTCATCTGCATGAAGAATTTGGACTCGATACCATTGATGCTTTTATTAAAAGAAGTTGTCGTAAGTTCATGGCAAACTTAGAAAATGTTCCAGGAGCTATTAACTTTCACATTGGAGAACCTACTTTGCACAGGCGTTTGAAAGCCAGACTTCCGCAAGACATGATAGACTGATTTATAGCCTCTCTATGTAACACTTATTTGGTTTTTTTTTTAACTTACTTAAATATGTTATATATATATATATATATATATATATATTTTGTTTACTGATTGTTATTCGTGTTACAGGGTGACTCATATATGAGCGAACCCGATAATGTTACATTTTCCACCTGTTACATTTTCTGTGTATAATATGTAAAATATTGATCCAGAAATAAAAGTGTAAAAAAAAAAAAGTTTTGCCTACCACAATTTTATTATATTTGTTTTTATTTAACAGCTAATAATCAAATAAATCAATCAATTAATATAGCGTCACAAGAAATCAAAACATAAAAATATAAACATATAAACTAGTTCACGTTAGGGCTACTATTTTAATAAATTAAATGATAAAATTATAAAATAAATGATAAAATATAATAAAGGGTACTTTATTATATTTATCATTTAATTTATTAAATATAAACAGTATAATTTTGACATATTTAAAACCCACAGCTGATATTATTTTATATTTGACTTATTATACCTTCATGCATCCTGCTATTTGATTAACATCGAAACTTTAGAAGTCCAAGGGATGGAGCCCTGAGGGATTAAAGAAACGGGAATAGGACAGAAACCTTCCCTGGGGTATATAGAACAACTTCCCCAAGTTTCATGGCGATCGGCTGGACGGTTTGGTAGCGCATAAAGGATAGACAAACAAACATACATTGGATTTTATATATATAGAAGAGGATGTTTGTATGTGTGAAGTTTATGCGCTGCCAAACCATCCAACCGATCGCCATGAAACTTTAGGATGTTGACCTGTATACTCCCGAAATGGTTTCTGTGAAGTTTGATGCAGATCCGTCCACAGGGTCCCGCCCCACGGGCTCCTAAAGATCCCATGTTATTCAAATGGAGAATCTGAATTGTTTACAAAAAACATATGACTGTGTGGTTTAATGTAGTTTCACATGCCATAAGCAGATTGAAGTTCTCACAACAACAGTACTGTATATGTTTTGATTTATTGTAGTTCTACATTTCGCCTTGAGAGTGTAGCACACACTACTTTTACTTGATCAGGTGATCTGTATTTGGTGTTAACCTTTTTTCCTCGGTAATTAACACATGTGGTGAAACGTGAAAATAAAAAATAAATAATTATTTGTTTTGCAGTTTCCTTTTTTTGACATGCCTCCTAAAAAATCTAATATTGGTAGAAGAAGCAAAAATGCTCGAATTCTTTCAGCTATTAGGTTCTAAATCAAACTCAATATTATGACCGCCGAAGCGGGCGGGTACAGCTAGTATATTTTAAAAATAACTTTACGTTTTTTTAAATCCAGTATCATAACTGGCGCCTGCAACACGTTGAATTCCCACTCAAACATCACTGCTTAGAAAAATTAACTAGTCGCCATTTCTGATAAGCTGGTCGTTATGACTTGAAACTTGTGGCTTATTACTAAAAAAACTCTTTAAAAATAATGGGCATGTTAACATAGCCTTACATTGTATGTTTTTTAGATATCCTGCACGGGCTCTCTCCTCTAGGTTGAAATAATTACGTGTTACATCAAAAGATAGAAAGAGTTCTACAGCCATGTACTAAATGTCAATTTCGTATCTGGATCCATTCAAAAGAAATGAAGGTGGTTAAGTACTTTTTAAACATCCTGTATAATAAACCCTATTAGTCCTAGGATCTTGGGAGTATTACTAAAACACAAAATTGAGGCTCGTAGCACTTACTTAAATCATCAATATCCACACCAAAATGGTGATCCTAGGTTCACAGTGAAGTCCTAGATCGTGGTCCTAGAGCTAAGGCATCTAGGGCTCAGAAATGATGCTAATAGCACAAATTTAAATCATCACTGTCCACACCACAGTGGTGGTCCTGTGTCTACAACGAAGTCCTAAATTATGGTTCTAGAGCTGAGGCATCTAGGGATCGGAACTGACGTTACTAGCGCACATTTCTCTCAACCAAATAGCGAAGACGTGACGTGAGGAAGGTAGTTGTGACATTAGTAGAAACGTCGCCAAACCTGTATGGTAATTACGACCTCGTACTGGCCGTACTCGTGTACTACACGTGTAACGGGAGACGTGCACATGGGCACGCTCATTCAAATACAGACCACGTAGACAAGATCGTTCCCTTACGTTTCGACGTGATATACAATTACATATTCTTTGCATATCTTCGCATTTTGTTATATTTATTATTGTTGTAGTTTTTAGGGGTATTTTATTTAAAAACTGTTAACCGTTTCGGTAAAATATTTTTTTCTATAAAGGTTTATGTACAAAGCAGAATAATAACTAAAACACATTTAAACGCTAAGGTTACTTGTATCAACGATTAGGAATGACAAATACAAAAGTTAACTGGCTCGGATTATAAGCTTTGTACAGTTAAAAAAACAAAATAACAGAAAACCCCGTAGACCATTCATTATGCCATAGTTTATGAATAACGATTGCAAAAAAAGTGCATCGGCTTGATATTACTGAAAAAACACAATCGACTACTATTATGACGATTAATAATAGACTTGATTCAATTAACTCATAATATTCTCAGATATGAGACGCCGAAGGCCAACATGAACACATGAGTGTAGGATAAGTGTGGATGACCTGTGTAGTCTGGTTACTAACTGAATTCGAATTGTGCTCAGAAAGGGCCATTTATTAGTAGGATAATAGCCAGGGCAACTAGGGACCTAAAACTTTACGTAGAATCCGAACCACATAGTATTTTCATTGAATTTGAGGTACTGGAGACAATTGACCAAAAATATCAGTACTGATGATTATCGAAAAAATAATCCAAAATGTTGTTTAGTAACTTAATTATTTGCTTGCTATAAACATGTTTGCCCCAAATAGCAAATAACAAACATCGACGCTAAAGTACAAAAGATCCATCATCTACCGTATCCATGCACAATCATAAAGAAAAAGTTCTACAGCAAAACATTGATTTATTTGTGATTTACTATTTATCTGTGGAATTAACTGCATTATTCATTGATCGTTGTTTGTTATTCATTAACTAACCTCTTCATTGTCAATCTCCATGTAAGTAGTGTTTTTCGTAAAATAAAATGACTGTCATAGTAAACACTGAAAAATAATAAATCAATTAAATACCTGAGCATTATGGCATAACATCGTTAATCCATTGATACACAATCTATTTGCAGAACAAAATTCTTTTGAACAATGTTAGTACAACCCTCACAGTTTTTTTCTAAGTAAGCCAATTAAATATACAAAAAATAGCTTGGCACTTTAGAAATTATACAAATATGCCTTAGATATCTACGAAACTATACCATGAATTTCATTAAAATAACTACTTCAATTTAATTTATAACTATCATAACTAGAATTTTTTAACCATTGTTTAACAATGGTTTATGTTCAACTTATTGGGAGGATTTTATGAAAGAATAATTCAGAATCGAAAACAGAATGATTCGGATAGTCAGATAAGTAGTTTCAAAAATCTTGCAACGCTAAACCGCTGAAGCGTTGACACTCTATTAAAAGGCTATCTATCCTCGTGCGTTTTATAGTGTGGGTGAGTAAAACCGGTGCTTGCAAACCGGATAGTTGACAATCACCATCGATGTATACTACCATCGGATTATCGGAAGTGGAGGTAAGTAAACTAATCGGTCAGAAATTTATGTGCAAGATAATTTTGTAGTGTATATGTTATTAAATTTTAACCTAGCATAGATAAATTAAAATATTTATATATTAAGGTTTTTGCAGGGCATGTTATATTACTGTAATAACAACTGCTTTATTTTTGTTTATAGGCCATTATGGTGTAGCCTAACCGTATAAAAGCATTAATTTGTCATTCAAAAACCATAAAATAGTTGGTATGTGCTGAAACTAACAGATGATGTTAAATCACAGTCTAA